>JASAND010017787.1:0-34790 GCA_030248195.1 Trissonchulus latispiculum
GAACCTTGTTGCTGCTTGACAGAGATAGTAAATGATCCATCTTTGTTTCCAAGGTTGCAATCTTTTCCTCAATCGTCGATTTAGGCGGCTGCGGCTCAATAGAAGAAACGGTTTTCAGCTTGTTGAACAGTTGTTGTAACGAAGACTTTCTCGAGGCGCTTGCGGCATGATGGAGGATATCCGACAGGAAGTAGCAGAGGAGGAGGTCCTGGGCTGCTATCCGTTGACGAATCTGAATATTTTGCATACCTGCGAGAAACTGGCTCTTGATCAAAGACTTTCTCGTTTCTGCCGTTTCGTCTGGAAAAGCCGCTCTGCAGCACGAGAAGAAGGTGAGATGATCCTGCAAAATCTTGTACACATTGGGTCTGCAGTTGTTTAGCGATTTTGAAGCTTTTCTTGGAATTCGGCTACATTAGAAACTTGGCTTGAATCGACCTTTGAGGCTGTAGTTAGAATTTCCCAATCCCAGTTTACGTCCTCTTCCGATAGATCTAGAAGCGACATCTGGCGATATGCCTGTTCCCCTAGCAAAGTTAGTAGGAGACGGCATTTCCGATGATTAGGGTTGGGCTTCGGCTGGAGCGGGCATCAAAGACCAAGTCAGTTCAAATCTGTCTCAGCCACTGACTAAAGTTCTGAGTAGTGTCATAAAGGAGGCGGTAAACGAATAGGCAAAAGTTGATCCATTGCGTAACTGAAAAGTGGACCTGTCGTTCCACTCAAAAAAGAACTGTAGAAGTGGATTTCGATCCTGGTCACGGCGCCAGAAATGGGCACGACAGAGAGTTACAGAAAAGGAACTCCGTAGCTTAGTGCTACAATACAACTGCTGATTATACTCAGAACAACAGTCACAGATGCAATCTCAGAAACTGTTTTTAAAAGGTTTCATATTTATGAAGCATTTATGTATTCGATATCCGTTACAATATAAATCAAGGATTAGTATTTCCAATTGCTACAAGAATTGTGACAATCAGCTTTTCGCCGCAATCAGTAATATGACTAAAAACAAAATGCAGACAAACGGAGACTGGGGGCGTGGCCCCCAGCAGTGCATTTTAGAAATATATAATGGTTGAAAACCATTTTGTCTGGTAACTTTTGCACTCAATTTTCTTGCAGTTGAGCTGATATCTAGCAGCATTACGCTTGCTTTGCCAAATTTCATTTACGTAACGCTAAAAAAGTTTTCGTCATGATGCAAAAAAATGCCAACCCGAAGACGAACATAATATATAAAAATCTCGTTTCTCAGAAGGAGTCAGTTTAGATGAATATAGTTTCCATCTCGTTACAGAATTTCGCGTAAACCTAAAGCTAGCCTGGCTTTTAGTAAGCATGGTTATTATGAAAGAATGTGGAAAACACAACGTATGAAACGAAAATATCTCGTTATATCTTGTTTTAGTTGCAAATGAAGCTTTAACAATAAAATATAATTTTATGATTTGAAGCACGAAACAACAAATGTTAGTAAAAATAAAATGACCAAGCAATTCGTATTAAATTGCTCAGAATTATTCATAAGAATATGTTTGAGTACTTGTTTTTTGTTGATTTAAGTTATAGAATCAGTATTCTTAATTATTTGCGCCAAATTTACTTGTAGCAGAATAGAATCATGTATTCAAAAAATTGTTTATATTTTCTGAATCAGCAGATTCCAACGAACATTTTCGTAGGTGACACTTACGTAATAAACAACTAGAAGAAAACGTTAGATGCAAAATTAGAAAATTGATATGATTAGAAAATTACAAGAAAGTAACAAGAAGGTGGGAAATGGAACAAATTTCTTTTATCACAATTTCACAGACCCTGTAACATTTGCAGCATCACAACGAGGGGTTTCATAAACAAGAACTGTAATAGCTTTGAAAACGTTGATTACATACCGAACTAGTCCAGTGTGTAATTACATACTGGACTACGATATATATATATATATATATATATATATATATATATATTTATCTACAAATTGGCGATATTTAGTGGCACAGTTATTTAATGGGGAAGTCGTCGCAGAGGACGACGACTGTCGTCGAATGCAGCAAATCACCTGGGAGTCGCTATCATTGATCCGCTGACGTGGAGCGCTTGTCCGTGAATTGAATGGACCAGTAGAGTAGGACGCATACAGCTGACCATAATTTTGTTTACACACATGTAAAACATTCGCATCTTAACATAATATATCACTTAACTTAACATATCGTAACATTGAACTCTTTGTCTAGGAAGGAAATGACTGACGTCGATTATAACATGGGGGCACAAAAGCATCGTATTTCAACCATTCAGTAAATTACTTATTAAATTACACATTGTAAAATCGTCGAAAATCTAAATTATAACTTATTTTTGATTAACTGCTACTTCATTAACTATTAAATCGTTCATGAACTTACTCTCACAATCACATTTTGACAGCCATTGAATGAACAGACAAACTAAGAAGATCGCTACCATGCTACAAGGTACAGGATCAACTAACTTCACTTAAAACTTAAACTTGCTACAGTTTATAAGTTTCACGACAATGGCATTTTGTGCCAGTGGCAACTAAGTAATGGCTCGGATCTTTCCAGAAACGCAAACTAATGCACACATTAGCCCACGCTATGTGCTTATTTATTAAGAGGACATAATAGGAAGCTTAGCTTTTTGTTTTAAAAGATAGTAAGAAGGCAAATATTACTGTTCCTAAGAAAATGCTAGTAACGTGCAATAGTAGCAAAACTATTTGGCGGTTGGCTTGCGTTTACTTTCATCATTCAGTATCGTATTAGTCATACATAACCTCCTTAGTCAAAATTGTATTAGTTAGCTTTCGTAGTCAGAATTTAAATTATGAAACAAAGTAAATTGGACTTTCGTTTGTCGAAATTTCATAAGTCGGAATTTAATTAGGCAGGCAGTATTTTATTTGTCAGAATTTACCAAGCCAGAATTTTATTTTCAAAATTTCTTCAAAATTCGCAAATTCGCACTCTGGTAGTGTAGTAATTGTGATGATGTGAGTCGTACTGATTCTCTTAGAATTTAAACGAAACAGCAACAGCCTGTCAGCAAGTTCCCTTCCAGAAGACGTAGCTAGGCGCATCCAACTCAGTTGCAGGAACCCCCCCCCGCAAATTGACCTACATATCATTCGATATTGCCAAATGATAGGTATATTTGCGGGAACAGTCCCGACAGAAGGATTATTGTAGAAACTAGAAACGAGTGAACATACGCAATTGCGTACTAGGTAGGTACTGATTTGCGGGGGTCCACTAGTTACGTAATTGCGGGATGGGTGGGCCGTTAGCGTGCAGAGCATGGCTCGCATGCCGATACATAGAGAATGTCATACTGCTGTCATACTGCTGTCATACTCTTATGTAATTATGCACTCTTGGTATTAGTAATAAAACTAAATATTTCTTTGAAATTCAGCCGCGTTCATAGAACCGTGCATACAATCCACGCATCCATGCATCTTAAAAATTAAGCTAGGTTAACTAATATTAGCTGTTATAGTACAGTGATAAACAATATGTAGTGTCGAATAAAATCAAAGCAAAGCAACCACCTGACATATTTAAATCATGACAGCAGACACAAAAATAGTTTTTAGGTTAACGGAAGTTTTGCTTAGTCTTCCTGTCTTTCTTCCTGTAATCCAAATTCATTCTGAACGATCTAATGGACCAGCCCAATTACCAGCATCAGTCATCAGCGCCATCTTCCCAACATCGATATCTATACGATCAGGATTGAAGTTGTCAAAGTTGCCAACACCGTCAATCATTGCAATAGATAGTGCAGCTGCAATTACCAGATTTAACGACTCTAGAAAAACAAAGCTCAGCGAAAACACACTTGTAGAAGCAAATACACTAAAATAACTGGTATGCACAAAACAATATGTAATAAAAATTAATATTTTGTCATGTGGATTTGCTCAATAAAACATCATTTGCATTTCAATCTAAATCGGCCGGCGTGCCAACCAATGAACGCAGTTTAGGACACAACATAACCAAGAAACGACGTCTTTAATCAATCTATCCGAGTAATAAGCGGCTTCAAAATAAACTAAAAAGGTTAATTCGATCTTGGATTCTGCTGGAAAACGGAATGGAATCTATGGAATGAAGGTGTTTGATTGCCATTGCATTTGTATCTTTAATTATTGCCATAGTTAAGACATGAATTAATTCGGAAAATTAACTGGAATGAAGTTTCAAGTGAAAGTTGGGTTGTTTCGAGCTGGCAGTTAGCTTTTACCAATTATGCTGTTGCGGGACAGCTAGGTAGAGGCCCGTTGGGTGCCGCTCCCCAGGCGGATTGGCAGGTGTAGAACGACTGTCAATGATTAGTGCTGAGCACGGTCCACTCATTAATTTAAGTTAATTAAAGGGATTCTGCTATTATGGCCAAAACAACCCAACATGGTCAGGAAAAAGGCCAGTGTTCGCTCACTGTATGTCGAAATGTAATCAAAATTTATTATATCTGAATAGATTAAGGCCTGCTCTTGCGATTTATAAAAGAAAAACAACTTATTCTGTGGTTCGTTTTAATTTTACAAGCCATTTTCAAACTTCATATGAAGATTACAAAGTTACTTTTAGGTTTTGTCTACATCAATGATTATAGCTTAATTACTCGTTAATTAACTTTACTCATTAGTATAATATTTATATCATTAAAACCAGCAAGCTTTACTCTTTCAGAATATTTAAAAATATTTACCCTTTCTGTGGTTCGTTTTCAGTCAACAAGCTTATTTACAAGCCACCTAATGGAGTTTAAGTTGGCCTCCAGATTTGGTTGGTCACAGTGCTTTTAATTAAAGTTTCATGTTAATTAACATCAACAATTGGGTTAAAACTTTTATAAATAAGGTCTTCCTCTTCAAGATAAGCTAAAAATGATTGGTACTTGTGTTGTTCGATTTTTGTTTATATTCAATTCTCTGACCTAACCGGGAGAGCTCGGCTCGTCCCTCAAGTATTGTAGTCTTGAAAGGTTTAAACTTCATTTCAAGCTTAATTAAAGTTCATGTTTAATTAATTTAATCCATATTCTAGCTAATTAATTAATGAAAGTTAAATTAATTAAGTTTAAAGTTTAATTAAATCAATTTTATTGGTTGTAAAGCAAAAGGGAAGCTCGGCTTGCCCTTTCACTGAACTAGTTTTTGCTTAGCTAGTGTGAATTTTTTTCAAGTTCTTCTGAGCTACACCAGTAGTATTTAAAAGGGTGTTCTGGAATCGATTTGACTGTTAGTTTGCGGGCCAGAACAGAGAAGTCTGAATTTATTGCAGTTTTTGCAAGAAAGAGTTTAGAGTTGCAGTTGTCTGCGGTATCTGACCAACTCAGTGGCCGACAAGATAAAGAAAAAGTTCATCAACCAGCGTGCTGTCTTTACGGCACACGCTATCAGATACTTGACCGAGTTGAAGAGTTTGTTAGCTCTGGATCTTGAAGCAGATCCTAATATTTTGATGAATGCTGGTAACAATGCCAAGGAAAATTTGACTAAGTTTTCTGTTTTCGATGAAAAGTTTGCTATTTATCTGAAAAGAAGAAAAGCTTGAATCTCAAATTGAAAAGGCCATGCAGTCAAGAAGCGTTAAGTCAAGCTGTCACTGCGTCGATGACAAGAGGCAAAGAAAGAAGCTTCGAGAACTAATATAAGTCGACCTGTGAAGCTGAATGATCCAGTAAATTTTCAGTAAATATTACCGCAGTCTGCATGTAACGTCCATGCTGACATATACATGTCCATCTTCACATATAAATAGCAACGCCTTGTTTTGTCTACACGAAAACCAAATAATTTGCATGAATGAACCGTTTTATGTTCTGCGAATCTTGATAAATGAACAACGGGAAGCTATGAATTTTGGCAATTTGACTCTTTCATAGAAAATTTTGCAAGAAATTAGGTTGTTGAATTCATGCAAGCAAAAGTATGTAATATTGTTAAGCCCAAACATTACACGTTACGTTTACTGCTAACTGCATGGCAACTCTCAATGGTGGCTCGAATTTTAGTGGCTGCAACTAAGCTTATAATGTTAATAATGGCTGGTGTTTCCAAGAGTATATAATAGCAAGAGTGGGAAGCTTAGTCCTTCCTAATGGAAATGGCCAGCGAGATGCTCGGCACATTAAGACCGAAATCTCGAGGGGGGGGGGGGGTCCCACTTACCATTGTTCACCATGTGTTTACGTGCGTTTGAACTAAAACGCATCTGGCTGGCCATTTCCCTACCTTATGTCAAATTTAGGTATAAGTGTATAAGTGTATAAGTGTGTATAAGCGTTGTGTATAAGTGTGTTTATATGCGATTGAACTGAAATGTATTTGATTGGCTGCTTAGCTACCGTAATCCTCATCAGTACATTTCAGTTCGACTGTATATAAACACACGCTTAACATCGCTAAGCGGGGACCCCCCCCCCTGAGATCTCTGGGAGGTTCACTTATGGGTGTATCACAATAACTACGGAATGAAAAGTGACGGAATTCATTAATTACGCCAAACCGTTCGGCGTACTTCATTAATTATGCCAAAACTTTTCAGCTTGATTAATGAATCACGCCAAACTGTTCGACGTGATTCATTAATTATGCCAAAACTTTTGGCGTGATTCATTAATTATGCCAAAACTTTTGGCGTGATTCATTAATTATGCCAAAACTTTTGGCGTGATTCATTAATTTAGCCTGAATTTCTATCAGTTTTGACTAAATTAATGAAATTGGTGTCATTGAAGATTTAGCTACATTAACCTCAAATTGACTACTTTAACCCCTTCAGACTAGCAGATACTTTTAGTGAAGAGTGTAACAAATTAATGGGCGAAATTCAGGTGGCAAAAATTAAATAAAATAATTTTGCTATTGAATGACTGAGTATATACGTACTAGTACATTTGTTTGGTACATCAAGTAAGATAATGAAAAATCAGTATGGTTACTGAATGGACATAAATTTAAACAGCTGTGAAGAAAGTTCATTCAAACCGCAATTATTGGGAATATCAAATATGTTGTGAACAGAAGACTATCATTAATACCATGGCAACATTTCTCTGCAGGTAACTTGTATGGCCGCACGAAGACGAATTTTAATGCAAACTTTGTATAAATATTTGAACACCAAGAAATATTCCATTGAAACACAGATAAATTATATTTTAATGTTGTGTTGTATTTTAATTTTCAATTTAATTTTTATACGTATTGTATTTGAATAACTGTACGTTTTTTCTATTGACTTTAAATGTGGTTGGCATTTTGAAGACAAATGTATTGGGCGGTCTGGAAATACACCAAATACCGAAACTGCTAAATTAATTACGAAATGGCTAAATTAACCAATGGCAAAGTGTTGGTTTGGCGGTTAAACAGCTTAACTTTGAATTTAGGAAAAGATGGCGAAATTAATGAATCACACCAAAAATTTTGGCGTAATTAATGAATCACGCCGAACAGTTTGGCGTGATTCATTACTCAAGCTGAAAAGTTTGGCGTGATTAATGAATTACGCCGAACGGTTTGGCGTAATTAATGAATTCCGTCACTTTTCATTCCGTAGTTATTGCGATACACCCATTATACACATAAATTTGACATAAGGTAGGGAATTAACCAATCAGATGCGTTTTAGTTCACACGCACATTAACACATGCTGAACAATGGTAGTAACTTGATTGAACAAGATCAAATATTCTTGATTGCACTAAACGTATCTTATTAATTTTAAATATTCAAGCTAACGCAACTTGAATTCTTTGCAAAGGTTCCTGTGTTCGTTCACATCTGAAAGTTGAGTCGTTAAGGTGAATGGACTTCCAAGCGTTTTATGCGATCATTGACTGGTAAATACGTTAGGTTGCTGGTGTAGATACGCTTGAGATGAAAGGGGGGAAGATTTGCACCGGGGCAAAATTTCGTTTCGGGCAACGCGTTCTGTGAGGGTCTGAGCTGCCAAAGCCCATGAAATTTCTCATAAAACTAGTTTGGTGAGGTCACTGTCCTCACAGAACCGGAAATGATTGCAAACTTAATATTATACAAGCAAGACTTTGTGCAAAAGGTTCAGTTTCCGCTGGACGGACATTTAAGTAATTGTAAACCTGCTCCGCAGCTAATTATTTTATAAGAGAGCTCTTAATTGCTTACTACAGCAAACATAAGTGCAAAATAGTGTTTAAAGATTTTTAGCATGAGGAATTCACCTTTATATCGAAAATAAAGTTTAAACTATTCAGCATTTGTATGTATATTAGCTATTGAAAAAAGAATATTTACAGTTAGAGAACTCTAAGTTGGTAGAGTTGTTAATTCCTACAGGTTATGGGCCCAGTCCCGTTGTAAATTCCCAGTCACTCGCCGTATTTGGGTCCACGGTTACTTTTCAAGATGGCAGAGGAAAAGAGTACTACTGAAAAGCTGGATGGTAAAAATTGGGCGACGTGGAAATTCCAAATGAGGCATTTACTTCGGGCTAAGGAACTGTGGGTTGTGGTGGATTGGACTAAAATTTTGGAAGATAATGCTGCGGGCAGTCGGTTGTATCAAAGATAGGGGGAGAACGCCTTTTCGACGATTGTTATGGCCATTCATCCGTCACAGCTTTATCTGGTGACGTCCTGGGATGACAGTAAGCCCCAGGACTGTTGGAATTCCCTCAAGCAGCATTTTGAAAGAGACACTTCGTCTAACAAGCCCTTCTTAAAGAAGCAACTTTTCAAGCTGGAAATGGGGGAAGGAGTTTCGGTACAAAGCCACCTGAAAAGGCTGGAAGAATTGACGGATAAATAGGCAGCATTGAGAGCTCCTGTGGCGGAAGAGGATCAGGTAGCGTTGTGTGGGTACCCTGTTTTGTTGTCTAGTTTGCCACCGAGGTTTTCTGTTTTGTTCACTGCGTTGGAAGCTCGGGATTCTGTTGAACTGAGCTACGTTCAGCAGGCTATAGTCAATGAGGAGCTGAAACGAGAAAGCAGTGATGGTGGTGGCGGCGGCACCAACGGTTCTGAAGCACTTGTGTCCGGCAAATCTTTGTGGTCGTTAAGGTCATTTCAAAAGAGACTGTCCTAATCGTCAGGGTACCAGAGCTCTGGTGACACGACAAACTCTTAGCAAGATAACTATCTTGCCAATTTTACTATCTTGCTACGACATATATGTATTTAAACTGTTTAAACTAAACTCTTAAACTTGGTTGGACGCTTGAAACTGAAAAAGAAGTGGGAGTATTGAAAAAAGAGTATTTTACAGTTTCATCACAGTTATACTGTCTTATATGTTAACTGCGTGTATGTTTTCTGCCACTACTTGATGAGTTTTTTGGCCCAGATGTATGTAACTATGGAGAACTAGTGTGGCTTGTTTTGCAGTATAGAGAACTTTAATTTGGTAGAGTTGTTAATCCCTACATTAGCACATGTTCCTGTAAGCTTTATCATAGTTGAGAAATCTTTGCTGTGCTGGGATATTAATGACTAAAGTTTAACTGTAACGATGAGTCATCAATTAAAACAGAAAATAGACATTTCCGATATTGGAATTGAAAGAAATCCCATACATATATGTGTAATGTGTATATAAATCGGAAACTGAAGTTCTTTGGAATGAAAGACAAGATTTCACACGCAAATCATACTAGCCCTATCTTAAACCATTGCTTACACGCATTTACGGTGAAGACTATATTTATCAAGCAAAATGCGTGTGATGGCTCGGGCCGAGCAAACATAAGAGACCTGCTGCGCTGAGGCGCAGCAGGAATAAGTCCTTACAGAACGGGTTTTGTGAGGTCTGAGACTCACAGAACTAGTTTTTCGCGAGTGGATTCACGCTCACGCATGCAGATGCCATCTACTCGCGGCTGGTTGTAAGAAGTCAACATTAGTCAAGGAGAGACACCCATTGAAAAATATCAAGTACAGTAAGGAAATAATCAGCTTTACTTCCTTATAGTTTCAGCACAACAAACAGTACACACGGAATACTATTTTCACAACAGAAATAATATGTATCTACCAACAAAAACTTAATTTTGAATACCAGTGAATTGAACAGAGCTTGTCCTAACTCCTAACTGGTTACAACATTTAGTTCTCAACAGATTTGTTCAAGTTGGCAACATAAATTTCATTATTGTTGAAATTAAATTAAAATAAATGAAATTATTCACTTTAATTTTCAGAAAAGTATGAAAATCTTAAAGTCTGACCAAAAATTCTTGGAACCGAACTGTGAGCGCTTGTCCTGAGTTAACCTTTGAAGTTAGCCTGTGTAAAGTATATATTTTTAGAAACCTCAGGAGGAGGAGAATCCGGTAAAACCATCATATCCGGTCTATATCCGTTACCGTTTATCCGGTTTAATCAATAAAAACGCTTCAGACTCGGAAAGAGAATGCTAATTAATTCATACTCTAGCATATTGGTCCTTGGCCCAAGACGTCTCCGAAAATCAGGTCACATCCGGTTTATGTCCGGTAACCCGATGTCTAGGTCACAAAAACTGTACAGAAAGATGGGTAGGTCGTACAGTTTCGCTGATTGAATTTTTAAATTCATCGGGTCGAAATTAGTCTATGTAAGAAGTTTTGTCCAATTTGGACCAAAATTGCGTGATTTATGGCCGTATCCGGCGCGAAAAAACCGGAAAAATCGGTTTTTCCGGTCTGGTGCTCGGAATCGCGGATAAAAAATGTTAGTTTTGGGCACAATGAATATATGGGAGGCTACTTTCATTTTACCGGTGTCAAAGTAATCGAATATCCGGTCGATTTCCGGTTCTGAGCTTTGAAATATGAGATTTCATGGGCTATTATCTCAGTATCCGGTTGGTCCGGAAGTCAAATTATTTCATTAAAACGACATTTTGTCTATCCCTCACTCATCAACCTCTAATTACTTCATACCTGCTGTAATTTTTAAATGATAGCGTTTTAAAAACGTGCTGATTTTGCTTGTTTTGTGTAATTGTTAAACCGGATATGCGATTTGATCCCATACGCAATATAACTTATTTTTGAACCATTCTTAAAACGCTATCATTCAAAAATTACAGCAGATATGACGTAATTTGAGGTTGATGCTTGTTAGGGATAGACAAAATGTCATTTTAATGAAATAATTTGACTTCCGGACCAACCGGATACTGAGATAATAGCCCATGAAATCTCAAATTTCAAAGCTCAGAACCGGAAATCGACCGGATATTCGATTACTTTGACACCGGTAAAATGAAAGTAGCCTCCCAAATATTCATTGTGCCCAAAACTAACATTTTTTATCCGCGATTCCGAGCACCAGACCGGAAAAGCCTATTTTTCCGGTTTTTTCGCGCCGGATATGACCATAAATCACGCACTTTTGGTCCAAATTGGACAAAACTTCGTATATAGACTAATTTCGACCCGCTGAATCTAAAAATTCAATCAGCGAAACTGTACGACCTACCCATCTTTCTGTACAGTTTTTGTGACCTAGACATTGGGTTACCGGACATAGACCGGATGCGACCGGATTTTCGGAGATGTCTTGGGCCAAGGACCAATGTGCTAGAGTATGAATGAATTGGCATTGTCTTTCCGAATCTGAAGCGTTTTTATCGATTTGGCATCCGGTAACCGGATATAGACCGGAATATGATGGTTTTACCGGATTCTCCTCCTCCTGAGGTTTCTAAAAATATATACGTTATACAGGCTAACTTCAAAGGTTAACTCACGACAAGCGCTCACAGTTCGGTTCCAAGAATTTTTGGTCAGACTTTAGTTGATGTTTGCTCGATCGCTTGTGGGCATTACCAAATACGCGTCAGATTAATACACAGTTTATTGTCAGTATGCAGTGAAATGAACATCTTTTGCTGCGAGCAAACTTGGATAATTTGATACAAAATTATTTGCTATATACATGAGCAAATTTGGAACGACGAAGTATAAAAAATTAACGAAAATTAAAGGGAAGTCCTGGCGCCGGTTACAAACCAATACTAATCAATATTTTCCGGCTCATTTTCAGAAATTATATTGTGCTTCATGTCCCCAATAACAACACAAATTTTCGGAGCCCACCAGCATCCGCCAAGTTTGGAGAAATTGCCTTTCAAATCTTGCAATTGATATTGAATACTCAGACCAATATAAGGAAACAAGAGGTTAGGATTATTAGCAAGGAACTAATAAACCGGCCATGTACATCAAAAGTAGTGATCATTCACAGTAGTGATGTTTCAGCTCCTAAAAGTAGTCTTGGCGATTCCTCCCCCACACGGGGACTATGTGACTGTGAGCGAAGCACCGTTGAGAAGAGGAGCCCCCTCCTGGTGGCTTACTCTTCTTCTTATATAGTGCAAATTCTTGGAAAGCGTGACTGACTGGAACGACAAGTTGTGGGAATGGAATTTATCTAATTATGAATCTACCAGACAGTGGAAACTAATATTGTCAATCAAAGCCTGCTTGAGTCCTCTCCACCAAACATGGACTCTTCTTGGAAATAAGCTGAAACTACCGTAATCCCTTAAACCCCCCCCCCCACAGGTAGGGGGTTCTGCAGTCTGATTAGCTGTTGGCGTCCACCCCCACAGGTAGGGGGTTCTGCAGTCTGATTAGCTGTTGGCGTCCACCCCCACAGGTAGGGGGTTCTGCAGTCTGATTAGCTGTTGGCGTCCACCCCCACAGGTAGGGGGTTCTGCAGTCTGATTAGCTGTTGGCGTCCACCCCCACAGGTAGGGGGTTCTGCAGTCTGATTAGCTGTTGGCGTCCACCCCCACAGGTAGGGGGTTCTGCAGTCTGATTAGCTGTTGGCGTCCACCTGCACAGGTAGGGGGGTTCTGCAGTCTGATTAGCTGTTGGCGTCCACCTGCACAGGTAGGGGGTTCTGCAGTCTGATTAGCTGTTGGCGTCCACCCCCACAGGTAGGGGGGTTCTGCAGTCTGATTAGCTGTTGGCGTTCACCCCTACAGGTAGGGGGTTCTGCAGTCTGATTAGCTGTTGGCGTCCACCCCCACAGGTAGGGGGTTCTGCAGTCTGATTAGCTGTTGGCGTCCACCCCCACAGGTAGGGGGTTCTGCAGTCTGATTAGCTGTTGGCGTCCACCCCCACAAGTAGGGGGTTCTGCAGTTTGATTAGCTGTTGGCGTCCACCCCACAGGTAGGGGGTCCTGCAGTCTGATTAGCTGTTGGCGTCCACCCCCACAAGTAGGGGGTTCTGCAGTCTGATTAGCTGTTGGCGTCCACCCCATAGGTAGGGGGTTCTGCAGTCTGATTAGCTGTTGGCGTCCACCCCCACAGGTAGGGGGTTCTGCAGTCTGATTAGCTGTTGGCGTCCACCCCACAGGTAGGGGGTTCTGCAGTCCGATTAGCTGTTGGCGTCCACGCCCACAGGTAGGGGGTTCTGCAGTCTGATTAGCTGTTGGCATCCACCCCCACAGGTAGGGGGTTCTGCAGTCTGATTAGCTGTTGGCGTCCACCCCCACAGGTAGAGGGTTCTGCAGTCTGATTAGCTGTTGGCGTCCACCCCCACAGGCAGGGGATTCTGCAGTCTGATTAGCTGTTGGCGTCCACCCCCACAGGTAGGGGGTTCTGCAGTCTGATTAGCTGTTGGCGTCCACCCCACAGGTAGGGGGTTCTGCAGTCTGATTAGCTGTTGGCGTCCACCCCCACAGGTAGGGGGTTCTGCAGTCTGATTAGCTGTTGGCGTCCACCCCCACAGGTAGGGGGTTCTGCAGTCTGATTAGCTGTTGGCGTCCACCCCCACAGGTAGGGGGTTCTGCAGTCTGATTAGCTGTTGGCGTCCACCCCCCCCGGTAGAGGGTTCTGCAGTCTGATTAGCTGTTGGCGTCCACCCCCACAGGTAGGGGGTTCTGCAGTCCGATTAGCTGTTGGCGTCCACCCCCACAGGTAGGGGGTTCTGCAGTCTGATTAGCTGTTGGCGTCCACCCCCACAGGTAGGGAGTTCTGCAGTCTGATTAGCTGTTGGCGTCCACCCCCACAGGTAGGGGGTTCTGCAGTCTGATTAGCTGTTGGCGTCCACCCCCACAGGTAGGGGGTTCTGCAGTCTGATTAGCTGTTGGCGTCCATCCCCCCAATCCTCGCAACGGGGCAACATTAGTGTATTGTGCTCGCATCACCGATTAATGCAATGCCAAGAGAAGAAGACCTCTAGTGGCTTACTCTTTGTCTTAAATATGGAAAAATTATGAACTCTTGCTAGTTGCTGTTAACACTCTAAACACTTTTTACTGGACATATGGAATTTTTACTCAAGCCGCACGATGGTTATAAGACTTTCTAGCAACAAGTGGCAACCCTCTAGCTCGAATAGTTAATGCTCCGCAATTGCTGCAGAAACGTTTGGTCATGTTTCTGCAAAACTACATTTTCTATATTAGCAGCGCCCGGGATAGCAGTTGCAATATTATAATGCCACGTGTAATTGGCCTCGACGAGACCTTCAAATCGACACCCTCAATTTAATTTTACGGCTTGCGTAGCTACAAAATTATGGATTATTTCATTTCTGCAAAATGACAAGTTTTCAACGCCAAAATAAGAAAATCGGCTACATCTCACGATACAGAAAAGCTAAAAGCAAAAATACAGAGCACAACGAGATCTTTCGAATGAATATAGTCATGACTATGTAGCTGCTCAGCTGTCAAAAATCTACAAGAACTGTCCTGAACGCAAATGGCGAATTTTTGAACGGCGATTGTGCGGAGGGTGTTGAACGATAAAACAACTTATTTTAGAAAGTGTCATCAAATTTCATCTTCATTTGAGCTGTCAATCAACAGTATGTGCCCAAAAAGAATCACCACCTTAAAAGAAACAAACAACGATGTGGTGGTTATCTCAGGTGACGCTTTTCAAAAATTTCTAAGTCCTGGAACTGAAGCAATGGGGGTCAAGATGATGCATATTCCAGCCCAGTTTTGCACGTTCTTCAAGAAGAAGACTATAAAATCCTGTAACGGATATACAGAGAGTTATTCCGAAAGGGTGGCAAAAGGTGGGGGCGTCACCTGAGACAGTCAACAGTGATATGTGCGAAGTTGCTAGACTAAAGAGATAATGCTTAAACTTTAGCACGATAGTGAATAAGCAATTACTACAACTTATTAACTCATTTCTCAGTACTCCCGAATCAGTATAACCGTGCTTCACGTGATAGTAGGTGTAGCTGAGCAATTAAAGTAACTTTATTTTCGTGAGGATTTGGATTGTACTGGAATGGAAACAGGACTTTCTTCCACAGGTGCCTGCGACTCTTCATCTGAAATTTGTAGACATCTTCAACAGTCAATTTGAGCAATCAAAGCCATAGCCATTTAACCATATAATCTACAAACGTTTTAATCTAGCCATTAAGAAATATAAAAACTAATTTAAAATGCTGCCAACCGTATCAACTTGTAGGAAATCAAACATGTAGAGTTTTAGGTAGTTGCGTATGTGTAACCGTTAGCGTATTTCAACTTTTAAGGGTAGCGAAGATAGCGTAGGGTAGCTTAAGGGTAACGTAGTAATAACTATCGATAGTTTTAAATGCTGAAATAAAAATCCAAATTCCTGGTTCTGTAGTACTTTGATTGGCGTTTCCGTCGACGCCACTGCTTCCGTTGTTTCACCCACGAGACTCCAGATTTTTGTGGAGCAAAAATTTCAAATGTTTGCAAGATTTGGATCTTGTCTCGTTTACCCACCCCCCACCACTCAAAATTTTGGAAACTTGACAATGAGCTAAAATTTGGCATGGGCATGTTCTGGACCATGCTGAGTTCAAATATAGTAAATTTTTTTAGTTTTTTAAATCGAGTTTTTTAATTCCGCAATGGGAGACCAAGGGATTTTTGTCTTCGATTTTGCTGAAAAGCTGTACACGAATCCGGAGTCCGTTTTTCGATTCAGCTTTTCGATAGTTCAGTATAAGCTAAGGTTGTAAGCTTAATAAGTAAAGCTTATATTGAACAAACGAGGGGTTTTTCCCATTATCCCCCCATAGCTTCGTAGAAGTACTGAAGAGGCACACTTTGACGGATTGAGTTGGAATTTGGTAGGGGTAGGTTTTCGGACCTGCTGATTTCAAAAATGCAAAAATTTTAAACCTTTAAAAAATTTTAAAAAAGTTTTAAAATTTTAGTTTGGTAAGGGGGGACATAGAGGAACCGAAATATTTTTTGTCTTCGATTTTGCTGAAAAGATGCATATAGGGGTTTTCGGGGACGTAGAACACGAATCTAAAATCCGTTTTTCGATCCAGCTTTCACGTGCTTACTTTATGCAATCATTGCTTACGCAATCAATTATTATCTGCGCCGGCGGATAGCAATGACGTCACAATTTCCAAGAATTATATACCTCCAAAAAATCCTGAATCGGTAATATAAAAGTAGCAGATCCACCGGTTGCTGATTATTTTACCTTTCATAATTGACGTGTCCGGTACGGTGTGCCCAACTTATTTCAACAACTCAGTATTATACTTCCTTTACACTTCTTTGTTTCTATAGATTATAATGCAGCTAACGTACATTCAGCTGTAAATGTTTTTTTTGTGCAATTTTAAAGCACTTACCAAATCTAGCTGGAATACTGCAGTGTTTGCTTGCTTAAACAGCTGCAACGAAAAAACCGACCTACAAAGCTTCCGTCTTTGATTCTGCTTCTTCCTTTTATATCCGACTTTTCTCTTGCTGTGCATTTCTTGTTAAGCAGCTCTCTTGTCTTTCTGGCTTTTATTATATCCTCTTCTCTTGCTGCTTTAAACACAGGTAATTCATTTGCCTATTAATGTGTGATATTTAAAATTTGTAGATTATATGGTTAAATGGCTATGGCTTTGATTGCTCAAATTGACTGTTGAAGATGTCTACAAATTTCAGATGAAGAGTCATGAGCACCTGTGGAAGAAAGTCCTGTTTCCATTCCAGTACAATCCAAATCCTCACGAAAATAAAGTTACTTTAATTGCTCAGCTACACCTACTATCACGTTGAGCACGGTTATACTGATTCGGGAGTACTGAAAAATGAGTTAATAAGTTGTAGTAATTGCTTATTCACTATCGTGCTAAAGTTTAAGCATTATCTCTTTAGTCTAGCAACTTCGCACATATCACTGTTGACTGTCTCAGGTGACGCCGCCACCTTTTGCCACCCTTTCAGAATAACTTTCTGTATATCCGTTACAAGGATTTTATAGTCTTCTTCTTGAAGAACTTGTGCAAAACTAGGCTGGAATATGCATCATCTTGACCCCTATTGCTTCATTTCCAGGACTTAGAAATTTTTGAAAAGCGTCACCTGAGATAACCACCAAATTAAGGTGGTGATTCCTTTTGAGCTCATACTGTTGATTGACGGCTCAAATGAAGATGAAATTTGATGACACTTTCTAAAATAAGTTGTTTTATCGTTCTAACACCCTCCGCACAATCGCCGTTCAAAAATTCGGCATTTGCGTTCAGGACAGTTCTTGTAGATTTTTGACAGTTGAGCAGCTACATAGTCGTGACTATATTCATTCGAAAGAAAGATCTCGTTGTGTCCTGTATTTTTGCTTTTAGCTTTTCTGTATCGTGAGATGTAGCCGATTTTCTTATTTTGGCGTTGAAAACTTGTCATTTTGCAGAAATGAAATAATCCATAATTTTGTAGCTACGCAAGCCGTGAAATTAAATTGAGGGTGTCGATTTGAAGGTCTCGTCGAGGCCAATTACACGTGGCATTATAATGTTCCAACTGCTAGCTATCCCATGCGCTGCTATTATAGAAAATGTACTTTTGCAGAAACGCGGGTAAACGTTTCTGCAGCAATTGCGGAGCATTAACTATTCGAACTAGAGGGTTGCCACTTGTTGCTAGAAAGTCTTATAACCATCGTGCGGCTTAAGTAAAAATTCCATATGTCCAGTAAAAAGTGTTTAGAGTGTTAACAGCAACTAGCAAGAGTTCATAATTTTTCCATATTTAGGAGAAAAGAGTAAGCCACTAGAGGTCTTCTTCTCACTTGGCATTGCATTAATAATTGATGCACGAGCACAATACACTAATGTGACACCCCGTTGCGAGGATTGAGGGGGATGGACTTTAACCGGTTAATCAGACTGCAGAACCCCCTACCTGTGGGGGGGGTTAAGGGATTACGGTAGTTTCAGCTTATTTCCAAGAAGAGTCCCTGTTTGGTGGAGAGGACTCAAGCAGGCTTTGATTGACAATATTAGTTTCCACTGTCTGGTAGATTCGTAATTTGATCATTCCATTCCCACAAACTTGCCGTTCCAGTCAGTCACGCTTTCCAAGGGTACTAATTGCACTATATAAGAAGAAAGAGTAAGCCACCAGGAGGAGGCTCCTCTTCTCAACGGTGCTTCGCTCACAGTCACATAGGCTCCCCGTGTGGGGGAGGGATCGCCAAGACTACTTTTCAGCACAACAAACATTACACACGGAATACTATTTTTCACAACAGAAATAATATGTATCTACCAGCAAAAACTTAATATTGAATACCAGTGAATTGAACAGAGCTTGTCCTAACTCTAACTGGTTACAACATTTAGTTCTCAACAGATTTGTTCAAGTTGGCAACATAAATTTCATTATTGTTGAAATTAATCCAATACTTTAATTTTCAAAAAATGCATGAAAATCTTACTAAAATCTGACAAAAATTCTTAGGAACCGAACTGTGAGCGCTTGTCCTGAGTTAACCTTTGAAGCTAGTCTGTATAATGTATATATTTTTAGAAACCTCAAGAAGAGGAGAATCCGGTAAATCATATCCGGTCTATATCCGGTTACTGGATACCAAACCGATAAAAACGCTTCAGATTCGGAAAGAGAATTTTAATTAATTCATACTCTAATTGGTCCTTGGCCCAAGACATCTCCGAAACTCCGGTCACATCCGGTCTATTTCCAGTAACCCGATGTCTAGGTCACAAAAACTGTACAGAAAGATGGGTAGGTCTTACAGTTTCGCTTATTGAATTTTTAGATTCAGCGGGTCGAAATTAGTCTATATACAAAGTTTTGTCCAATTTGGACAAAAATTGCGTTATTTATTTATCCGGCGCGAAAAAACCGGAAAAATTGGTTTTTTTCCGGTCTGATTGCTCGGAATCGCGGATAAAAAATGTTAGTTTTTGGCACAATGAATATTTGGGAGGCTACTTTCATTTACCGGTGTCAAAGTAATCGAATATCCGGTCGATTTCACGTTCTGTGCTTTATTTCATGGGCTATTATCTCAGTATCCGGTTGGTCCGGAAGTCAAATTATTTCATTAAAATGACATTTTGTCTAACAAGCATCCAACCTCAAAATTCTTCATATCTGCTGTAATTTTGAATGATTTTTTGAAGCATTTTATCGATTTGGCATCCGGTAACCGGATATAGACCAGATATGATGGTTTTACCAGATTCTGCTCCTCCCCTGAGGTTTCTAAAATATATACTTTACACATGCTAACTTCAAAGGTTAACTCAGGACAAACGCTCACAGTTCGGTTTCAAGAATTTTGGTCAGACTTTAATTGATGTTTGCTCGATCGCTTTTGGGCATTTCCAAATACGCGTCAGATTAATACACAGTTTATTGTCAGTATGCAGTGAAATGAACATCTTTTACTGCGAGGAAACAGAGAAAACTTGGATAATTTGATACAAATTATTTGCTATATACATGAGCAAATATAAAAAATTAACGAAAATTAAAAGGAAGTCCTGTCGCCGGTTGGAAACCAAAGCTAATAATCAATATTTTCGGCTCATTTTCAGAAATTATATTGTGCTTCATGTCCCCAATAACAACACAAATTTCGGAGCCGCCAAAATTACCTTTCAAATCTTGCAATTGATATTGAATACTCAGACCAATATAAGGGGAAACAAGAGGTTAGGATTATTAGCAAGGAACTAATAAACCGGCCATGTACATCAAAAGTAGTGGTGATTCACAGTAGTGATGTTTCAGCTCCTAAAAGTAGTCTTGGCGATCCCTCCCCCACACGGGGAGCCTATGTGACTGTGAGCGAAGCACCGTTGAGAAGAGGGAGCCTCCTCCTGGTGGCTTACTCTTCTTCTTATGGAGCGCAATTGTGCACTCATGGAAAGCGTGACTGACTGGAACGGCAAGTTTGTGGGAATGGAATGATCAAATTACGAATCTACCAGACAGTGGAAACTAATATTGTCAATCAAAGCCTGCTTGAGTCCCTCTCCACCAAACAGGGACTCTTCTTGGAAATAAACTGAAACTTCACCGTAATCCCTTAACCCCCCCCACGGGTAGGGGGTTCTGCAGTCTGATTAACTGTTGGCGTCCATCCCCCAATCCTCGCAACGTGGGGGGGCAACATTAGTGTATTGTGCTCGCATCACCGATTAATGCAATGCCAAGAGAAGAAGACCTCTAGTGGCTTACTCTTTTTCTCTTAAATATGGAAAAATTATCGAACTCTTGCTAGTTGCTGTTAACACTCTAAACACTTTTTACTGGACATATGGAATTTTTACTTAAGCCGCACGATGGTTATAAGACTTTCTAGCAACAAGTGGCAACCCTCTAGTTCGAATAGTTAATGCTCCGCAATTGCTGCAGAAACGGAATTTGGTCATGTTTCTGCAAAAGTACATTTTCTATAATAGCAGCGCATGGGATAGCTAGCAGTTGGAACATTATAATGCCGCGTGTAATTGGCCTCGACGAGACCTTCAAATCGACACCCTCAATTTAATTTTACGGCTTGCGTAGCTACAAAATTATGGATTATTTCATTTCGCAAAATGACAAGTTTTCAACGCCAAAATAGAAAATCGGCTACATCTCACGATACAGAAAAGCTAAAAGCAAAAATACAGAGCACAACGAGATCTTTCTTTCGAATGAATATAGTCACGACTATACAGCTGCTCAACTGTCAAAAATCTACAAGAACTGTCCTGAACGCAAATGCCGAATTTTTGAACGGCGATTGTGCGGAGGGTGTTTAGAACGATAAAACAACTTATTTTAGAAAGTGTCATCAAATTTCATCTTCATTTGAGCCGTCAATCAACAGTATGTGCCCAAAGGAATCACCACCTTAATTTGGTGGTTATCTCAGGTGACGCTTTTCAAAAATTTCTAAGTCCAGCAAATGAAGCAATAGGGGTCAAGATGATGCATATTCCAGCCCAGTTTTGCACGTTCTTCGAGAAGAAAGACTATAAAATCCTGTAACGGATATACGAAAAGTTATTCTGAAAGGGTGGCAAAGAGTGGCGGCGTCACCTGAGACAGTCAACAGTGATATGTGCGAAGTTGCTAGACTAAAAGTAATGCTTAAACTTTAGCACGATAGTGAATAAGCAATTACTACAACTTATTAACTCATTTTTCAGTACTCCCGAATCAGTATAACCGTGCTTAACGTGATAGTAGGTGTAGCTGACAATTAAAGTAACTTTATTTCCAGTAGGATTTGGATTGTACTGGAATGGAAACAGGACTTTCTTCCACATGAGTGCCTGCGACTCTTCATCTGAAATTTGTAGACATCTTCAACAGTCGAATTTGAGCAATCAAAGCCATAGCCATTTAACCATATAATCTACAAGTTTTTAAATATCACACATTAATAGGCAAATGAATTACCTGTGTTTAAAGCAGCAAGAGAAGAGGATATAATAAAAGCCAGAAAGACAAGAGAGCTGCTTAACAAGTAGTGCAGCAAGAGAAAAGTCGATATAAAAGGAAGAAGCAGAATCAAAGACGGAAGCTTTGTAGGTCGGTTTTTTCGTTGCAGCTGTTTAAGCAAGCAAACACTGCAGTATTCCAGCTAGATTTGGTAAGGTTTTAAAATTGCACACAAAAAACATTTACAGCTGAATGTACGTTAGCTGCATTATAATCTATAGAAACAAAGAAGTGTAAAGGAAGTATAATACTGAGTTGTTGAAATAAGTTGGGCACACCGTACCGGACACGTCAATTATGAAAGGTAAAATAATCAGCAACCGGTGGATCTGTTGCTTTTATATTACCGATTCAGGATTTTTTGGAGGTATATAATTCTTGGAAATTGTGACGTCATTGCCATCCGCCGGCGCAGATAATAATTGATTGCGTAAGCAATGATTGCATAAAGTAAGCACGTGACTTGGCCTTGCTGCATGTAAGCACGTGGTTACGTAATCATTAAATTAAGGCAGCTAAAGAAACAGCTGTTCATATTAGCTAAGCATTGATTTTTGACTTGGCATTATCATAAGGTTGTTAAAATTAATGAATCATTAATTCTTTGCGTCTATATTATTTTATTGATTTCGACGCTTTAACACATAAACATAGGAGCTTCTAGGGGTGAAGGGGGGGGTTATACTACTAAGCTGGATCGAAAAACGGATTTTAGATTCGTGTTCTACAACCCCGAAAACCCCTATATGCATCTTTTCAGCAAAATCGAAGACAAAAAATTTTTCGGTTCCTCTTGGTCCCCCCTTACCAAACTAAAATTTTAAAACTTTTTAAAATTTTTTTAAAGGTTAAAAATTTTTGCATTTTTGAAATCAGCAGGTCCGAAAACCTACCCCTACCAAATTCCAACTCAATCCGTCAAAGTGTGCATCTTCAGTACTTCTACGAAGCTATGGGGGGGATAATGGGAAAGACCCCTCGTTTGTTCAATATAAGCTTTACTTATTAAGCTTACAACCTTAGCTTATACTGAACTATCGAAAAGCTGAATCGAAAAACGAACTCCGGATTCGTGTACAGCTTTTCAGCAAAATCGAAGACAAAAATCCCTTGGTCTCCCTTTGCGGAATTAAAAAAAATCGATTTAAAAAACTAAAAAATTTTTACGATATTTGAACTCAGCGTGGTCCAGAACATGCCCATGCCAAATTTTAGCTCATTGTCAAGTTTCAAAAATTTTGAGTGGTGGGGGGTGGGTAAACGAGACAAGATCCAAATCTTGCAAACATTTGAAATTTTTGCTCCACAAAAATCTGAAGTCTCGTGGGTAAAACAACGGAAGCAGTGGCGTCGACGGAAACGCCAATCAAAGTACTACAGAACCAGGAATTTGGATTTTTATTTCAGCATTTAAAACTATCGATAGTTATTACTACGTTACCTTTAAGCTACCCTACGCTATCTACGCTACCCTTAAAAGTTGAAATACGCTAACGGTTACACATACGCAACTACCTAAAACTCTACATGTTTGATTTCCTACAAGTTGATACGGTTGGCAGCATTTTAAATTAGTTTTTATATTTCTTAATGGCTAGATTAAAACGTTTGTAGATTATATGGTTAAATGGCTATGGCTTTGATTGCTCAAATTGACTGTTGAAGATGTCTACAAATTTCAGATGAAGAGTCGCAGGCACCTGTGGAAGAAAGTCCTGTTTCCATTCCAGTACAATCCAAATCCTCACGAAAATAAAGTTACTTTAATTGCTCAGCTACACCTACTATCACGTTAAGCACGGTTATACTGATTCGGGAGTACTGAAAAATGAGTTAATAAGTTGTAGTAATTGCTTATTCACTATCGTGCTAAAGTTTAAGCATTATCTCTTTAGTCTAGCAACTTCGCACATATCACTGTTGACTGTCTCAGGTGACGCCGCCACCTTTTGCCACCCTTTCAGAATAACTTTCTGTATATCCGTTACAGGATTTTATAGTCTTCTTCTTGAAGAACGTGCAAAACTGGGCTGGAATATGCATCATCTTGACCCCTATTGCTTCATTTCCAGGACTTAGAAATTTTTGAAAAGCGTCACCTGAGATAACCACCAAATTAAGGTGGTGATTCCTTTTGGGCACATACTGTTGATTGACGGCTCAAATGAAGATGAAATTTGATGACACTTTCTAAAATAAGTTGTTTTATCGTTCTAACACCCTCCGCACAATCGCCGTTCAAAAATTCGGCATTTGCGTTCAGGACAGTTCTTGTAGATTTTTGACAGTTGAGCAGCTACATAGTCGTGACTATATTCATTCGAAAGAAAGATCTCGTTGTGCTCTGTATTTTTGCTTTTAGCTTTTCTGTATCGTGAGATGTAGCCGATTTTCTTATTTTGGCGTTGAAAACTTGTCATTTTGCAGAAATGAAATAATCCATAATTTTGTAGCTACGCAAGCCGTAAAATTAAATTGAGGGTGTCGATTTGAAGGTCTCGTCGAGGCCAATTACACGTGGCATTATAATGTTCCAACTGCTAGCTATCCCATGCGCTGCTATTATAGAAAATGTACTTTTGCAGAAACATGACCAAACGTTTCTGCAGCAATTGCGGAGCATTAACTATTCGAACTAGAGGGTTGCCACTTGTTGCTAGAAAGTCTTATAACCATCGTGCGGCTTAAGTAAAAATTCCATATGTCCAGTAAAAAGTGTTTAGAGTGTTAACAGCAACTAGCAAGAGTTCATAATTTTTCCATATTTAAGAGAAAAAGAGTAAGCCACTAGAGGTCTTCTTCTCTTGGCATTGCATTAATCGGTGATGCGAGCACAATACACTAATGTTGCCCCGTTGCGAGGATTGGGGGGATGGACGCCAACAGTTAATCAGACTGCAGAACCCCCTACCTGTGGGGGGGGGTTAAGGGATTACGGTAGTTTCAGCTTATTTCCAAGAAGAGTCCCTGTTTGGTGGAGAGGACTCAAGCAGGCTTTGATTGACAATATTAGTTTCCACTGTCTGGTAGATTCGTAATTTGATCATTCCATTCCCACAAACTTGCCGTTCCAGTCAGTCACGCTTTCCAAGAGTGCATAATTGCACTATATAAGAAGAAGAGTAAGCCACCAGGAGGAGGCTCCTCTTCTCAACGGTGCTTCGCTCACAGTCACATAGGCTCCCCGTGTGGGGGAGGGATCGCCAAGACTACTTTTAGGAGCTGAAACATCACTACTGTGAATCACCACTACTTTTGATGTACATGGCCGGTTTATTAGTTCCTTGCTAATAATCCTAACCTCTTGTTTCCTTATATTGGTCTGAGTATTCAATATCAATTGCAAGATTTGAAAGGCAATTTTGGCGGCTCCGGAAATTTGTGTTGTTATTGGGGACATGAAGCACAATATAATTTCTGAAAATGAGCCGGAAAATATTGATTATTAGCTTTGGTTTGTAACCGGCGACAGGACTTCCTTTTAATTTTCGTTAATTTTTTTATATTTGCTCATGTATATAGCAAATAATTTTGTATCAAATTATCCAAGTTTGCTCGCAGCAAAAGATGTTCATTTCACTGCATACTGACAATAAACTGTGTATTAATCTGACGCGTATTTGGAAATGCCCAAAAGCGATCGAGCAAACATCAATTAAAGTCTGACCAAAAATTCTTGGAACCGAACTGTGAGCGCTTATCCTGAGTTAACCTTTGAAGTTAGCCTGTATAAAGTATATATTTTAGAAACCTCAGGAGGAGCAGAATCTGGTAAAACCATCATATCCGGTCTATATCCGGTTACCGGATGCCAAATCGATAAAATGCTTCAAAAAATCATTCAAAAATTACAGCAGATATGAAGTAATTTGAGGTTGATGCTTGTTAGACAAAATGTCATTTTAATGAAATAATTTGACTTCCGGACCAACCGGATACTGAGATAATAGCCCATGAAATAAAGCACAGAACGTGAAATCGACCGGATATTCGATTACTTTGACACCGGTAAAATGAAAGTAGCCTCCCAAATATTCATTGTGCCAAAAACTAACATTTTTTATCCGCGATTCCGAGCACCAGACCGGAAAAACCAATTTTTCCGGTTTTTTCGCGCCGGATAAATAAATAACGCAATTTTTGTCCAAATTGGACAAAACTTTGTATATAGACTAATTTCGACCCGCTGAATCTAAAAATTCAATAAGCGAAACTGTAAGACCTACCCATCTTTCTGTACAGTTTTTGTGACCTAGACATCGGGTTACCGGAAATAGACCGGATGTGACCGGAGTTTCGGAGATGTCTTGGGCCAAGGACCAATTAGAGTATGAATTAATTAAAATTCTCTTTCCGAATCTGAAGCGTTTTTATCGATTTGGCATCCGGTAACCGGATATAGACCGGATATGATGGTTTTACCGGATTCTCCTCTTCCTGAGGTTTCTAAAAATATATACTTTACACATGCTAACTTCAAAGGTTAACTCAGGACAAGCGCTCACAGTTCGGTTCCAAGAATTTTTGTCAGATTTTAGTAAGATTTTCATACTTTTTTGAAAATTAAAGTGAAGCGATTAATTTCAACAATAATGAAATTTATGTTGCCAACTTGAACAAATCTGTTGAGAACTAAATGTTGTAACCAGTTAGGAGTTAGGACAAGCTCTGTTCAATTCACTGGTATTCAATATTAAGTTTTTGTTGGTAGATACATATTATTTCTGTTGTGAAAATAGTATTCCGTGTGTAATGTTTGTTGTGCTGAAAATATAAGGAAGTAAAGCTGATTATTTCCTTACTGTACTTGATATTTTTCAATGGGTGTCTCTCCTTGGCTAATGTTGGCTTCTTACAGCCAGCCGCGAGTAGATGGCATCTGTATGCGTGAGCGTGAATCCACTCGCAAAAAACTAGTTCTGTGAGGCTCAGACCTCACAAAGCCCGTTCTGTAAGGACTTATTCCGGCGCAGCAGGTCTCTTATGTTTGCTCGGCCCCGAGCCCTCACACGCATTTTGCTTGATAAATATAGTCTTCACCGGAAATGCGTGTAAGCAATGGTTTAAGATAGGGCTAGTATGATTTGCGTGTTAAATCTTGTCTTTCATTCCAAAGAACTTCTGTTTCCGATTTATATACACATTACGCATATATGTATGGGATTTCTTTCAATTCCAATATCGGAAATGTCTATTTTCTGCTTTAATTGATGACTCATCGTTACAGCTAAACTTTAGTCATTAATATCCCAGCTCAGCAAAGATTTCTCAACTATGATAAAGCTTACAGGAACATGTGCTAATGTAGGGATTAACAACTCTACCAACTTAGAGTTCTTTATGCTGCAAAACACGCCACACTAGTTCTGCATAGTTACATACATCTGGGCCAAAAACTCATCAAGTAGTGGCAGAAAACATATAAGACAGTATAACTGTGATGAAACTGTAAAATACTCTTTTTTCAATACTCCCACTTATTTTACAGTTTCAAGCGTCCCACCAAGTTTAAGAGTTTCGTTTAAACAGTTTAAATGCATATACAATTCACAAAACTCCTACTTTCTTTTTAAAACCGCCAGACAAGGCATTACCACACCAGAAAAGCGGACACAGCATCCCTTTCCTGCTCTTCTTTCTCCACGAGAGTATCCCTGTAGCACCGCCAGCTATTGTAACTTCGTGTCACCAGAGCTCTGGTACCCTGACGATTAGGACAGTCTCTTTTGAAATGACCTTGACGACCACAAAAACTTGCCGGACACAAGTGCTTTCGAACCGTTGGTGCCGCCGTCACCACCATCACTGCTTTCGCGTTTCAGCTCCTCATTGACTGTAGCCTGCTGAACGTAGCTCAGTTCAACAGAATCCCGAGCTTCCAACGCAGTGAACAAAACAGAAAAACCTCGGTGGCAAACTAGACAACAAAACAGGGTACCCACACAACAGCTACCTGATCCTCTTCCGCCACAGGAGCTCCCAATGCTGCCAATTTATCCGTCAATTATTCCAGCCTTTTCAGGTGGCTTTGTACCGAAACTCCTTCCCCCATTTCCAGCTTGAAAAGTTGCTTCTTTAAGAAGGGCTTGTTAGACGAAGTGTCTCTTTCAAAATGCTGCTTGAGGGAATTCCAACAGTCCTGGGGCTTACTGTCATTCCAGGACGTCACCAGATAAAGCTGTGACGGATGAATGGCCATAACAATCGTCGAAAAGGCTTTCTCCCCCTATCTTTGATACAACCGACGGCCCGCAGCATTATCTTCCAAAATTTCAGTCCAATCCACCACAACCCACAGTTCCTTAGCCCTCGTAAATAGTAAAGTAGTAAATGCCTCATTTGGAATTTCCACGTCGCCCGATTTGTACCATCCAGCTTTTCAATAGTATTCTTTTCCTCTGCCATCTTGAAAGTAACCCTGGACCCAAATACGGCGAGTGACTGGGAATTTACAACGGAACTGGGCCCATAACCTGTAGGAATTAACAACTCTAACAACTTAGAGTTCTCTAACTGTAAAATATTCTTTTTCAATAGCTAATATACCTACAAATGCTGAATAGTTTAAACTTTTCGATATTATGGTGAATTCCTCAAGCTTTATAAAAAATCTTTAAAAAGTGTTTTGCACGTATGTTTGCTGTAGTAAGCAATTAAGAGCTCTCTTATAAAATAATTAGCTGCGGAGCAGGTTTACAATTACTTAAATGTCCGTCCAGCGGAAACTGAACCTTTTGCACAAAATCTTGCTTGTATAATATTAAGTTTGCAATCATTTCCGGTTCTGTGAGGACAGTGACCTCACCAAACTAGTTTCATGAGACATTTCATGGGCTTTGGCAGCTCAGACCTTCACAGAACGCGTTTTTTGATAAGGCTTCATAGAACGGGTTTTATGAGCTCTCAGCTTCGCAGAGTGCGTGCGCTTGTGCGATTTTAGATTTGGGACGTTGCAAATCTTCCCCCCGGAAGTTTTGCACCGGTGCAAATCTTCCCCCCTTTCACCTTAAGCGAATCTACGCCAACAACCTAACGTATCCACCAGTCAGTGTCGCATAAAACGCTTGGAAGTCCATTCACCTTAACGACCCAACTTTCAGATGTGAACGAACACAGGAACCTTTGCAAAGAATTCAAGTTGCGTTAGCTTGAATATTTAAAATTAATAAGGTACGTTTAGTGCAATCAAGAGTACCTGATCAAGTACTTAGATAATAGAATTTTATTTGAATAATAAAACACGTTTAGTACAATCAAGAATATTTGATCTTGTTCAATCGCTTGTCACACTTGTCACGCTTGTCACACTCTTAGTTATTATGTACTCTTGGTTGCAGCCACTAAAATTCGAGCCACCGTTGAGAGTTGCCATGCAGTTAGCAGTAAACTTAACGCGTAATGTTTGGGCTTAACAATATTACATACTTTTGCTGGATCTAGGACATTTGCCCCACTGACAACTGCCCCACTGGCAACTGCCCCACGGTCACTTGCCCCACTGGACAACTGCCACACCGGACAATTGCCCCACTGGACAACTTCCCCACTGGACATTTGCCCCACTGGACAACTGCCCCATGTGCAAACTGCCCCACTGGACAACTGCCCCATATTAATAATATTAATGAATGACATTAAATAAGCACTGATCTTCTTCATAATTCAATAGCATAGGAATTCTTCTTTGGGGACTAGTTAATTTTGGCTATTTTCAATCGGATTTTAGCAGCATTTTAGCATTGGATATTACTAATTTCATTGCAAACTTTGCCTCCAATGTTTAGTAATACAGATCATACTTATTTTCATAGTTATAATTTGATGGTGGTGGTGGTGGTTCTAGTTTCCAATAATTTAATATTAAAGAGTAGCTGCACTGCAACTTAATGGAAGTTAAAATATACGCGTGAAAATGTACACCTTAATCTGAAAATAAAATTTTGTGGGGCAGTTGTCCAGTGGGGCAGTTGTCCCGTGGGGCAAATGTCCAGTGGGGCAGTTGTCCAGTGGGGAAGTTGTCCAGTGGGGCAGTTGTCCAGTGGGGCAGTTGTCCAGTAGGGCAAGTGACCGTGGGGCAGTTGTCAGTGGGGCAGTTGTCAATGGGGCAGTTGTCCGGTAACCACTTTTGCTTGCATGAATTTCAGCAACCTAATTTCTTGCAAAATTTTCTATGAAAGAGTCAAATTGCCAAAACTCATAGCTTCCCGTTGTTCATTTATCAAGATTCGCAGAACATAAAGCGGTTCATTCATGCAAATTATTTGGTTTTCGTTTAGACAAAACAAGGCGTTGCTATTTATATGTGAAGATGGACATGTATATGTCAGCATGGACGTTACATGCAGACTGCGGTAATATTTACTGAAAATTTACTGGATCATTCAGCTTCACAGGTCGACTTATATTTGTTCTCGCAGCTTCTTTCTTTGCCTCTTGTCATCGACGCAGTAACAGCTTGACTTAGCGTTTCTTGACTGCATGGCCCTTTCAATTTGAGATTCAAGCTCTTCTTCTTCAGATAAATAGCAAACTTTTCATCGAAAACAGAAAACTTAGTCAGATTTTCCTTGGCATTGCTACCAGCATTCATCAAAATATTAGGATCTGCTTCAAGATCCAGAGCCAACAAACTCTTCAACTCGGTCAACTATCTGATAGCGTGTGCCGTAAGGACAGCACGCTGCTTGATGAACTTTTTCTTTATCTTGTCGGCCACTGAGTTGGTCAGATACCGCAAACAATTGCAACTCAAAACTCTTTCTTGCAAAAACTGCAATAAATTCAGACTTCTCTGTTTTGGCCCGCAAACTAACAGTCAAATCGATTCCAGAACACCCTTTTAAATACTACTGGTGTAGCTCAGAAGAACTTGAAAAAAATTCACACTAGCTAAGCAAAAACTAGTCCAGTGAAAGGGCAAGCCGAGCTTCCCTTTTGCTTTAAAACCAATGAAACTGATTTAATTAAACTTTAAACTTAATTAATTTAACTTTCATTAATTAATTAGCTAGAATATGGATTAACTTAATTAAACATGAACTTTAATTAAGCTAGAAATGAAGTTTAAACCTTTTAAGATTACAATACTTGAGGGACGAGCCGAGCTCTCCCGGTTAGTTTAAAAAATCGAGTATAAACAAAAATCAAACCACAGAAGTACCAATCATTTTTAGCTTATCTTGAAGAGGAAGACCTTATTTATAAAAGTTTTAACTCAATTGTTGATGTTAATTAACATGAAACTTTAATTAAAAGCACTGTGACCAACCAAATCTGGAGGCCAACTTAAACTCCATTAGGTGGCTTGTAAATAAGCTTGTTGACTGAAAACGAACCACAGAAAGGGTAAATATTTTTGGATATTCTGAAAGAGCAAAGCTTGCTAGTTTTAATGATATAAATATTACACTATTTACTAATGTTAATTAACGAGTAATTAAGATAGAACCATTGATGTAGACAAAACCTAAAAGTAACTTTGTAATCCTCATATGAAGTTTGAAAATGGCTTGTAAAATTAAAACGAACCACAGAATAAGTTGTTTTTCTTTCATGAATCGCAAGAGCAGGTCTTAATCTATTCAGATATAATAAATTTTGATTGCATTTCGACGTACAGTGAGCGAACAATGGCCTTTTTCCTGACCATGTTGGGTTTTTTGGCCATAATAGCAGAATCCCTTTAATTAACTTAAATTAATGAGTGGACCGTGCTCAGCACTAATCATTGACAGTCGTTCTACACCTGCCAATCCGCCTGGGGAGCGACACCCAACGGGCCTCTACCTAGCTGTGCCGCAACAGCATAATTAGTGAAAGCTAACTGCCAGCTCGAAACAACCCAACTTACACTTGAAACTTCATTCAAGTTATTTTCCGAATGAATTCAAGTCTTTACTATGGCAATAATTAAAAATACAAATGCAATGGCAATCAAACACACTCATTCCATAGATTCCATTCCGTTTTTCAGCAGAATCCAAGATCGAAGTGTGATGATTAGAAAAATGCAAAATTTTAAAAATGAAGTTGAGTTTTGTTCCATGTCTTGGGAGTACAAGTTTAGTCAGTTAGTAAATGACTACTGTTCATGATAAGTGACTGATCACCTCATATTTGGCGACGAAGGGTTATGGAATTTCTTCGTTCCCCACCTGCTTTCCTGGATACCCCAGGAGAACCCTCTCTTCCCTGGCAGCAATGGGAGCCTGGATTCACGACTTACCTGACAGCGATTGGGGGAGATACCTTCCCACATCAGCGCAAAATCGCTATCCTTTTGACATGCATCGGAACCGAGGCACATAAACTGTATCAGACTTTACCACGTCAACCAAATGGGGAAAACGAGGACACTTATGATCAGGTTCTTCAAAAACTGCGTGAACATTTCGTCCCAAAATCTAATGTTGTCGCTGCCAGACATGCTTTCCGTCAAAGACGACAACATCCAACCGAATCTGTGGACGCATATTACAGTAACCTATGCTCTTTAGCTATTTTCTGTGACTTCACCAATGCACCGGAAATGATTCGCGATCAGTTGGTCGAAGGTATCCACAATACAAAGATTCGCGAAAGACTGCTTATTGAACAGAACTTAAGGGGGGGGGGGCTACTAAAGGTTTGCCCCGACTTTGTCCGATTGGCCTACTTTTTGGCGAGGATATAGAGGATGGGTGTGGTCAAAAAAATATCGGGTACTGAGATCTTAGCTGCCTTCCAGCCATGTGCAGCCGTCGCGTTTATGTGCCCGACCCCCCATTTTTCACAACTACCAACATAATTAACTAAAAATTTCTACTGACTGCTACGCCCAAGCTTCAAAGCTGCCATTCGCCAATTTGATTTGGCACATATGTTCCTACCTGCAGAAAATACTAGATGTCAGTATCTTATCTGCATCTAAGGGAATTACTCCTCAAAGTTGAAGTTTCGGCAAATATTTAAAAATTTTTGGCTAACGAAAGGAAAATTTTATAACTGGTGCGAGCTATAAGGCTGTAATTTGGCATAGAAGGAGGCCCTATAGGAGTACTCATTTGTGCCAAATGGCAAGAAATTCTGCCGCGTGAAAAAAATTTTATGTCAACTTTACTCTTCAAAAATTGCCGAAACCGCCATTTTCAGTCTGTCGGATCCTGTGTAGAGGCTTTCTGCAGCCATAGAAGTCGCAAACCTTCACTAATCGAGCTGAAATCTTTTGTGGGCGTGTTTTGGACCTCGCTGAGTTAAAATATCTCAAAAAAATTTCATTTCAAAAATTTGATTTTTTCGATTTCTGGGGTACCATTGCCAAGAAAAGGCGTTTTTGGCAATTTTTGAAGATTAAAGTTGGCATAAAAATTTTTTCACGCGGCAGAATTTTTTGCCATTTGGCACAAATGAGTACTCCTATAGGGCCTCCTTCTATGCCAAATTACAGCCTTATAGCTCGCACCAGTCTGTATCTTATCTGCATCTAAGGGAATTACTCCTCAAAGTTGAAGTTTGGGCAAATATTTAAAAATTTTTGGCTAACGAAAGGAAAATTTTATTACTGGTGCGAGCTATAAGGCTGTAATTTGGCATAGAAGGCGGCCCTATAGGAGTACTCATTTGTGCCAAATGGCAAAAAATTCTGCCGCGTGAAAAAATGTTTATGCCAACTTTAATCTTCAAAAATTGCCAAAAACGCCTTTTCTTGGCAATGGTACCCCAGAAATCGAAAAAATCAAATTTTTTGAAATTAAATTTTTTGAGATATTTTAACTCAGCTAGGTCGAAAACACGCCCACAAAAGATTTCAGCTCGATTAGTGAAGGTTTGCGACTTCTATGGCTGCAGAAAGCCTCTACACAGGATCCGACAGACTGAAAATGGCGGTTTCGGCAATTTTTGAAGAGTAAAGTTGACATAAAATTTTTTTGCCGGCAGAATTTCTTGCCATTTGGCACAAATGAGTGCCTTATAGCTCGCACCAGTAATAAAATTTTCCTTTCGTTAGCCAAAATTTTTTAAATTTTTGCCGAAACTTCAACTTTGAAGAGTAATTCCCTTAGATGCAGATAAGATACAGACATCTAGTATTTTTCTGCAGGTAGGGACATATGTCCCAAATCATATTGGCGAATGACAGTTTTGAAGCTTGGGCCTAGCAGCCAGTAGAAATTTTTAGTTAATTATGTTTGTAGTTGTGAAAAATGGGGGTTCGGGCACATAAACGCGACGGCTGCACATGGCTGGAAGGCAGCTACGATCTCAGTACCCGATATTTTTTTGGCCACACCCATGCTCTATATCCTCGTCAAAAAGTAGGCCAATCGGACAAAGTCGGGGCAAGTCGATTTTAGTAGCCCCCCCTTAACCGTGGAGAAAGCTCTACAACTGATCAGACAATTCGAACAAGCAAGCAGGGATGCTAAAGTTATGTCTCCCCAGCCACCAGAATCCACCGTTCAGGCTGTAACAACCAGGCGGCGGAACAACTATCATAAAGAAAACCCCCGCAACAACAAACAGAGACAAACTTATTGCATGCGTTGTGGATCTGACCACAGACAAAGAAACGACAACTGCCCTGCCGTGAATGCGAAATGTCACTTTTGTCAAAAACTCGGACACTTTGCTAAAGTGTGTAGATCCAGAGCCAACCAAAAGCGTCCTGCCCCAAGACCGAGGCAAGTACAGTCGATTGACAATACGGCTGATGCACTCTCAACCACAACCGACAGCGACGATTCAGATCAGGTCCATGTTCTCAGCATATGTCAAGTTTCTAGCAAGGACGAAATTCGTTGTACCATAGCAGTACAAACTCCTGATCCAACACAACCAAACGGAACAGCCAAGTTGTCGCTTGTAGTTGACACTGGCTCACCAGTTTCAATCCTTACACCACAGCTATGTCACAAACATTTCAGCCACCTTCCTCTAGAAGTACCTAGCCTGAAGCTAACCAGTTTCGGAGGCACTACCCGCAACGTGCATGGTACATTCCACACCATCATCACACTTAACAACACAACTGCATCCGGTTTAGTTGTATTTTGTGTATAAAGCCTAGCAGCAATACGTAACTGAACGAAGC
>JASAND010017788.1:0-11578 GCA_030248195.1 Trissonchulus latispiculum
TCCCGCAGAAAACAATATCAATATCAAATATACTCTGTACACCTTACGTAAGCATTTACAGATTTCTACATTACCTTTACTAAGCTGGTCCTTAATAAAGATATACTCATACGCTGTGAGTAGCAAGTTGGCTATATATGGTGCTGCATTTGTATCTATTGGTATTCCTACTTTTTGGATAAAAACTTTTAAAAAATAAATCTGAACACGCCTTTATGTAGCATTTAACCTGCTCACTTTAAGAAAAATAAGTCTTTAGAAAACAAAATTTGATTACTTACTAGAGATCCAATCCACTACTTTACAGTGTTCTAAGTTTTTAGACTAACATCGAACTGTTTCAGATGTGCGGATGGATCAAACATGACCGTTCGCGCCACCAGGGTAAAGATGGCATAATGCAAATAATATCTGAAATTAATCGGTATTTCTTGGTCCACTAGCGACTGCAAATCCAATTCTTGCCACTTTTACAGACAAGTCTTACGGCAGATCAGTCGTTTCGGCAGTCTCAGTGACCAAAAACATGGTTGCGAAATTGTTTTCTTAGTATCTCAAAAACGCTTAATAACTATCATATTATATATTATTCTTTAAACCGGATGAAGGATATTTCACTTTGAAAAATTCTTTGAAAGATATCTTGCAACGTTCAATTGAGACTGCCGAAACGACTGATCAGCCGTACTTGTCTGTAGTGGCAAGAATTGGAGTTGCAGTCGCTAGTATGCCAAGAAATACGGATTAATTTCAGATAAATATTAATTGCATTATGCAAAATTAATATTAGCTGCGCGGTGCCATCTTTACCCTGGTGGCGCAAACGGTCATGTTTGATCCATCCGCACATCTGAAACAGTTAGATGTTAGCCTAAAACCTTAGAACACTGTGAAGTAGTGGACTGTATCTCCAGTAAGTAATCAAATTTTGTTTTCTAAAGATTTATTTTTCTTAAAATAAGCAGGTTAAATGTTACATAAAGGCGTGTTCAGATTTAATATTTTAGGAGGATTTTTAGTTAGTTTCGAATAAAACAATTCTAGAACTTTTGGCAGGCTTATCACATTTGATATTGGTATGTTTCTTGTTGGGGTGGGGGTGGAGGATTGCATAGTTTCACCTGGGGTCCGTTGCATAAAAGTGATTAGTTGATTAGTGTAGCAGTTTTTTTACGAACGTTTTTTATAAACGTGTATTTCTCGCGATAATAAACAAGTGAAGCCACAAATTTTGACTTTTTTGAAAAATTTTGTAAAATTTGCCCTAAAAATGCCCAATTTTTTGGCCAATTGTCGCGCTTTCGGCGAGACTACCCCCCCCCCTCCAGCTGGGGCCGGGGCCCCCAAAATTTCTAGGGGTTTTTGAAAAATGGCTGGGGGGTTACCCCCCAAACCACCCCCCCCCCCCCAATTACACCTAAGGGTGTAAGGTGGAGGGGTAGCCCCCCCCACGCCATTTTTTCAACCCCCCCCCCCAGAACTTTTTTTTTGGGTCGTCCCCCCCAACCGGGGGGGGGGGGGGGGTAGGCCGCGCCGAAGGCGCGAAAACGGCCAAAAATTGGGTATTTTTAGAGTGAATTTTGCAAAAATTTTCAAAAATGTCCAAATTTTTGGCTTAAAGCATAGGTGTAAGGTGGGGGGGGGGTAGCCCCCCAAGCCTTTTTTCAACCCTCCCCCAAAACTTTTGTTTTTTGGGTTTTTGACGTCCCCCCCCCAATTGGGGGCCGCGCCGAAGGCGCGAAAAATGGCAAAAATTGGGTATTTTTAGTGCAAATTTTCAAAAATTTTCAAAAATGTCCAAATTTTTGGCTTAAACTGTTTATTATTATGAGAAGTACACGTTTTTTAACAGTATTATTGAATCTTAAGACTCATTGTTGTCCTTATTTTGAACTTGGAAACATGTTGGCAATCAAGTTTGTGAGTTTAAAACCACTGTCTAATGTTAAAAATTACTTCATAGTTGAATGTTTGTTAACATTAGAAACGGCTGAAAATGCGATTTTTGCATAAAAATAAAAAAATTTTGGGGGAGGAAGGAGGGTTGAGGGGGGACTCCAGAGGGGCCCCAAAAAAAGGTGGGGGCGCCCCCCCCACCCCAAATCTCCGTTACACCTATTGTTGGGGTGGGGGTATCGGCCGGATCCACAATTTTGTTGGACCCAGCCCCATAGGTGTATATACCTGTGGGTGTGAGAGATCAGCACACCACCTTCAAACAAGGTATCCCAGTTCCCGCCCCACCCACCCAAATTTGCCAGACCTCCGCTTCACGCAAAATTTTTTAATTTACTCAAAATAAGAAAAATTGAAATTTTTCGCAAAAACTCTTTTTCGAAAAAACTGACCCTGAAACTGAAAAAATAAAGTGTATATTATTGCGAGGAATACAAGTTTTAACTGTATTAAGGACCTTCTGACTCATTATTGACCTTATTTTGGACTTGGAAACATGTTGTCAATCTAAAGTTTTCCAGTTTAAAAACCACGTCTAATGTCAACATCACTTCATAGTTGAATGTTCATTGGCATTGTAGAAACGGCTGAAATTGCGATGTTTGGCTGAAAATTGAAAATTTTTTTGGGGGAGGGTTGGGGTTCCAGAGGTGCGGGGCCCCCCCAAAAAAAAGTTGGGGGAGGGGAGCCCCCCCCACCCCCAAATCTCCGTTACACCTATGCTTCGGGCCCCCACCGGCGCCGCCACTGGGGAGTAGTTGAGGTCGGGTAGGGGAGCATAGGTGTACCTTGAGAAATCGTTGGGGGAGGGGTAGCCGAAATTAGGTGGGTGGGGTCAGCCGGCCGAGGTGGGGTGGGGTCCAGAAAAATCGAATTTGGGGGGTAAAAAATTTTTTCGTCAAAAATTTAGAAAAAAATCGCAAATTTGATAAAAAAGCGTTATTTCCAACTAAAAATCAAAAATATTTCTTCATTTTTGCTCATTTATTCGAAACAACGTGGATTTTTTGCAAAAATTTCGAATTTTTCCTAAAAATTTCGAATTTTTATTACTTTTGAGGCAAAATTTTCAAAATTTTGAGGGTGGGGTCTGGCAAATTTGGTTGGTGGGGTCTGGGATTTGGCCATTTGGGGGTGGGGTCTGCCTCCAAAATTTCGAGGGTGGGGTCGGCACTTTTCCATTTGGGGGGAGGGGTGCCCCCCCACCCCCCCCCCCCCCAGGTACACCTATGGGGGGGAGTAGTTGAGTTCGGGTAGGGGGAGAGGGGCATAAGTTTCGGCACTTATGTAGATGGGGGGACAAAAATTTTGCCTTGGTCCCCCCTTATGATTCGAAAAAAATTTTTTGTCTCCGATTTGGCTGAGAAGTTGCCCTTAGGGTAAGTCGAGGTCGCTGATTTCAAAAAATTGAATCGAGAGATCTGATCCGATGAATCGATCGATCAGTAGAATCGATCGATCAAAATCGATCAAAAAAATTTTTTGTCTCCGATTTTCGCGAAAAAGTCCGTCTATAGGGTAATTCGGGGGCGCTTGATTCCGAATCTACAATCGAAATTTCATGAAAATCGATTCCTGTGCGCTCGCAAAAATCGATTTTTATCAATTTTTCGAAAATTCGTCATGGGATAAGATCGACTTTGACAGCTCGGATCGAAATTTCGACTGCAGATTCTGGAATCAGCGTCCCTAAATTACCCTATAGACGACTTTTCGCGAAAATGGAGACAAAAATTTTTTGATCGATTTTGATCGATCGATTCTACTGATCGATCGATTCATCGGATCGATCTCTCGATTCGATTTTTGAAATCAGCGACCTCGACTTACCCTAGGTGCAACTTCTCAGCCAAATCGGAGACAAAAAATTTTTTTCGAATCATAAGGGGGGACCAAAATTTTTGTCCCCCCATCTACATAAGTGCCCAAGTTTCCCTTGAACTTTGGGTCTGGGGGGTAAATCTTTTGGCCGACCTCCAAAATGCGAGGCGGGGAGTCCCCCCCCCAACCCCCCAGAATTCGGACCTCAGAAATTTCGAAAAATGGCCAAAAAATCCCAAAATTTTCAAAAATTTAGCCCTTTTTTCATCAAAATAAGGCTTGTTCTTAACGTTTTTAGGCGCTTTTGCACCGTTTTAAAGAGATTTTAGGTCTAAATTATAGAAACATTATTCAAAAATGACCATTTTTCGACCAAATTTTAGCTAACTTTTTTTGGGTCCAAAAAAATCGTTGGGGGGGTTCGGGGGGGTAGCCAAAAGTTGGGGGAGGGTGGAGCAAAATCTGGGGGGTAAATTTGGTCAAAAATTTTGAGGGGGGGATACCTCCCCCCCCCCCCCCCCCCCCCCCCCCCCCCAAAGGAAACTATGAGAGGGGGGTTCAGCCCCCTCCGGGGGGGGGGGGGGGTCTCACAGGGGGCAAACTGTAGCCTGGTACACCTATGATTTGAACCCCCAATTTTCAGTCCCCTCCCAATCTCCCATAACAAATTATATACACCTATAATGGTTGTGAGGGAAGCAAAAATCCCGGGAAGGAACAACAGGAAATTAATTTGGGGATGTAAGGATTTTTCATTTGGAAACCATCCGGAATAAATTAGAAAATTATTATATATTACTTTTACAAGAAAACAATTAGACATTATAATTCGAAAACATTTAGAAAACAGAAATTAAATGTAAAACAATCAAAAACATTTTAGAAATAAATGAGAAAACTAGCAACGGCTGAAAATGCGATATTTTGGCATTAAAATAGAAAAGTTGGGGGGGTCTAAAAAGGGAGATCCATATTTTCCCTGGAACTTTGGGCCGGGGGGAAATTTTCGGGGGGGGGAAGAATTTTTTGCAAAAATGAGCCAAAAATGGTTTTTTTGGCGTATTTTGCATGGTAAAACGCAAAAAGTACTGAAAAACGCCAGGATTTAAGCTAAAATAGCTATATTTTCGAAAAAATCTCCGGCGAAGCCGGAAAATTTTTGAAGATTGGCCTATTGTGGCAAAAATTCGGGCCTCCAAAAAATCCCGGGGGAATAAAAAATCCCGGGAAGGGGCGATTTCGGGGGGACGGCATTTTCGGGGGGGGGGAAGATCAAATTCGGCCCGCAACCCCCCCTTGTAAAAAATACCCTGCCCCCCAAGTACACCTCCACTGGTCCCTACCCACGTTTTCTTGTAAGCATGAAGCTAGTGCTTGGCTTAAGGGGAACACAAATAAGTTTGAAAAATAAAATTTTGTTCTAGGCTTTCTCGTATAGTTTGAAGTTAGGTATAGCAAGGTTCACAAAAAAAAATCACCCCGAAAATTCACAAAAAAAAATCACCCACCTAGACGGCTAACAACAAGCCGCAGCCGGAAAATTTTTTGCATGGTAATAGCCACAAGTCCCAACCCCAACATATGTAAGTTTGGCTGCCGAGGCTCAACTCCTCCGACTAGGGTGCCCAAAATAGTCGACCCACCCAAAATCGGACCCTCGGACAACTCCGGACCAAAATTGAAATTTTTGCTGGTACTCACTATGGACTTTGCGCAGGTACCCCATATTATGCATGTGACATGTCCTAACTCTAGGCTATCCAACCATATATTGGATTCCCTGCCAGGTCCTCTGGGTTCGCCACCGGTGGGTGATTTTTTTTTGTGAACAAGTTCACAAAAGAAAAATCACTATCAACTTTTTGTAAAATGCCTCTGGGGCAAACGCTAGGGTAAAACTAATGCCAAATTCGAGCTCAGCCACCCGGAAAACCTATATAGAGCATGTTTTAGGTACCTCAACCCCCTTCTGGCAGACGGTCCGGCCGATGGACCCGGCCCGGACCCTCCGGACCCAGGGGGGTGGTCAGGATCACCTATCTGGGCAAAGGCTACCTAAAAACTAATGCCAAATTTGAATTCTACGCACCGAAAAACCTATATAGGCGAGTTTTTAGGCTTCTGGGACCTTGAAATAAAATTTTTGGTCAGTCACGTGACCCCGACCCAGGTCACGTGACCCTAGGCCAAGTCACGTGACCATTCCAGATACGAAATTACTCCGCCAAATTGTTTGTTCTGTGCTTACTAGAGCAATAGAACACAAAATAAGTGGATTCCTAGCTTCCTGGTATCAATAATAAAGGTCAAGCACATTGGTCTGGGTAGCCACTTTGGACCCGGGGGCCGAGAACCAAAATTCTATGTCCAGCCTGTTCAAAAGAAACTTGGGGTCCAATTTTTTACGTAATAACACTATGGACTATGCTCTATTTATGCATGAAAAGAAAAATTTCCTAGCTATATCCTGAGATCAGATCCGGTGGTGATTTTTTTTTTGTGAACGAGTGATTTTTTTTTTGTGAATTCGTTCACAAAAAAAATCACAAAAATTTTTTGTTACTCACGCTACACGAGGGCTACCGGCATGAAATTTGCACCATATGTAGAGGGGGTCACTACCGTTCCATACGTACCAAAAGTTTTTCGATCGGACTTCATTTGCGAAATTGCCAGCAAAAATTCGATTTTTGATTTTTTTTTGTGAACCTTGCTATACATTAAAGTGCATTTACATTTAGCTATTGTAATAAACATTTCACCTTCTGTACGCATATTACTCAAAATTCGCTGCTAAGTTCATTGAACTTGGCAGCGAATCATTTTCCTGCCATTTTCTCTAAGTACAAACAGGTACATATGAAATGATATTCGGTACATGAAAGTACATTTGAAGTACATTTAATCTAGATCCGTCGCGGAATATGTACCTCTCCTTGCGCTGCTAAGTTCAAACGCGTGGGAGTGGGGGGGAACCCCCTCCCCTCCCCCCAAATGGAAAAGTGCCGACCCCAACCTCGAAATTTTGGAGGCAGACCCCACCCCCAAATGGCCAAATCCCAGACCCCACCCACCCAAATTTGCCAGACCCCACCCTCAAAATTTTGAAAATTTTGCCTCAAAAGTCAAAATTAGTAAAAAAAATTCGAAATGTGGCTATAAACATGTCCTAGGGGGTTTTCGAGGGCGCTGAATTAAAATCTGGCATTAGTTTTTAGGTAACTGTGGTCTAATACTGACTGACTTCTGGAATCACGTTTACCGTCGGACGGTCCAGGCCCGGCTGGTTACCAGGTTGGACTCCCAGAAGCATAGGTGTAAGGTGGGGGGGGGGTTGGGGGGGTAGCCCCCCCCAAGCCTTTTTTCAACCCTCCCCCAAAACTTTTTTATGGGGGGGACGTCCCCCTCCAACTGGGGGGGGGGGGGGTAGTCGCGCTTTAGTCGGTTAATTTAGAAAAAATTTTCAAAAATGTCCAAATTTTTGGCTTAAACTGTTTATTATTATGAGAAACACACTTTTTAACTGTATTATGGATCTTATGACTCAATATTGACCTTATTTTGGACTTGGAAACATGTTGGCAATCAAGTTTTTGAGTTTAAAACCACTGTCTAATGTTAAAATTACTGTTGAATGTTTTTTATCATTAGAACGGCTGAAAATGCGATTTTTGGCATAAAAAATGAAAAATTTTTTTGGGGGGAGTCCTGGGGGGTTGGGGGGGTCTCCAGAGGGTGCCTCCCCCAGAAAAGGTTGGGGGGAGCCTCCCCCACCCCAAATCTCCGTTACACCTATGCGATGCCCAGAAGTGTCAGGCAACCTCAAAAACAACGTATATAACGGTTTTCGAGGTCGCTGAGCTCGATTTTGGCGTTAGTTTTGCTCTAGCTGCTGTTCTGACTTCAGTAACGAAACATAAAAATGATTTTTATTTGTTAAAATTATATATAACTAAAAAATCACCCACCCCAGGACGGCTCAGAGGTCCGACTGGGAACTTCTATATGCGTATCGATAGCCCATAGTCAGGACATGTCACATGCACAATATGGGTTGCCTAGAGTTTTCCCTTAGTAAATAGCAGCCGAAATTTGAACTTCGGTCATGAACGTTTTTGAGGTCACTTTTGGGTACCCTCACTTAAAGGTCAGCCCTGAACGCATGGAGAGGGCCTAGGGGCTCAAACTCACAGGCTGTATATAATGTCGAGATGTGTGGCTATCACCATGCAAAAAATTGGGTCTCTTTAGTCAGGGTAGGGTGATTTTTTTGTTAAAATTTCGGGTGATTTTTTTGTTAAGCTTGCTATATATATTTATACTGGGCTTTTTTTACTGGGGGGAGTGGGGGGGGGGGCGCCCCCACTTTTTGGGTTCCCCCAACTCGGCCCCACCCTCACTTTTTGGGCTCCCCCCCATTCACTATGAGGTGCCCAGAAAATGCCAAATTTTTAGGATTTTTGGTCAAAATTTTCAAAAGTTTTCCGGCACAGCCGGAGTTTTTTTGTCAAAAATCGTCTATTTTGGTACTCAAACTCAATTTTTGAGCACTTTTAAGCATAGTTCTGGCTTTTTTCCAAGGCAAAAATTCCTGGGGGGAAGTCTGGGGAGGGGGGGGTCCCCCCCAGGTCTGGCGGGGGGGGGGGAGAAAAATTTTCCGAAAAATGCCTAAAAATAGCTAATTTTTGCTGCTGAGCTAAAAAATTAACTATTTTTAACTTAAATTTAAGCTTAAAATAGCTAAAAAATGCATGAAAAAAATCCGGCGAAGCCGGAAAAATTTTTCAAAATTTACCCTCAAAAGCCTATTTTTCCGGGCACTTTGGAGTTCTGGGGGGGAAGGCCCGAATCCTGGGGGGGCGACCCAAGTCTGGGGGGGGGGGAACGAATTTCTGGGGGACCCACCCCCCCCCCCTGTAGGAAAAAGCCAGGTTATAGCAGTATATATATATACGTATATGTAGAAAACAGGCTATTTTTAATGATTTTAGACCACTTTCGATCTACCCTTTTGGGTTCCCCCCACTTGTGGTCCCCCCACTGTCCCCACCCCCACTTTTTTCGCCTAGAAAAAGCCCAGTCTATATACTTTCGTCTTTTGTACTGCAGCGCAGCAAGCTTGATGGACGATACCGGATCGATATCATCCACGTCGAAGACTTCCGAAGACTTTCAATGTCGCATAGTTGTTCGCGGTTTTCATAAGTTTATGAGTAAGCAAGCACGTATATATATACTGGGTTTATTTTACTGGGGGGGGGGCGGGGGCATGGGCGTATCCAGGGGGAGGGTTTTGGGGGTTGGAACCCCCTCCTTTTGGGTTAACTTTTATCAATACTCCATTCAGGGGCGCACTTAGGGTGGGGGGCGGCCGCCCCCCGAAACCAGACGTAAAGGAAAAATTTTAGTGTCCGCGCGTAGCGCGGACATAACATTCCATAAATTTTCGCGCCTTGGGCGCGAAATTGGGTTCATTTTTGCTTAATTTACCCTTATTTCAGCGTTTTAAACCTTTCAATAGCAACTTTTTTAACATAAAATTACAAATCATGAAAATTTTTCTCGCCTGCGGCGCTTTTCTGCCTCAATTTCGTTCAGTTTTTCGCACCTGCGGCGCTTTTATGGCTTAATTTCGTTCAGTTTGTCGCACCTGCGGCGCTTTTATGGCTTAATTTCTTTAAATTTGTTGCGTTCCAAACGCATTTCATTTCGATACGTACACAGTGTATATATTTCAAATCTTTTAATAAAGGTTGCCATGTAGATTGTTCATAATTTCAAAATATTCTCAACTTTTATTTATATAAATCTTTTTAAAGTTTTCCATTGCGGATTTTTTCATATAATTTTATAATTTTCTCAACTTCTGGGGGGCTCCGCCCCCCAGATCCCTCGCGTGGATGTACGGCACTTTTGAAATCTTGTCCATCTGGCGAAAGCAAACAATTTTTGATGCTCGATTCCCTCTTCAAAATCCTGGGTAAGCCCCTGTTCGGCGCGAAATTTATTCTATTTTTGTTTAATTTATATTCGCTTATTTTTTAATTTTATACCTCTGTTTTCAAAAATTTTGCCCCCAGACCCCCCAAATTTTTTTGAGGTCCGCCCCCCCTGAAAAAATTTCCTATGTGCGCCACTGACTCCATTACAAAAAGTGCAAATTTTTGTCAAAACACCCTCCTTTTCAGTAGAATTTAAGTTAAAACCCCCTCCTTTTCAAAATCCTGGATACGCCCCTGGGCGGGGGGTAGCCCCCCCACTCGGCCCCACCCCCACTTTTTGGGCTTCCCCCCCCACTCGCCCTAAGGTGCCCAAAAATTGACAAATTTTTAGGTTTTTTGGCCAAAATTTTCAACATTTTTCCGGCTTCGCCGGAAATTTTTGATCAAAAATCACCTTTTTTGGTGCTAAAACTTGATTTTTGAGCACTTTTAAGCATAGTCATAGCAGTGTATGTGAAAAATTTCCCCCACTTTTCGACCTCCCCCCCCACTAGTGGGAGGGCGTCCCCCCACTTATTTTTGCCTAAAATAAACCCTAAAATAAAATTTCTGGTAGGGTCAATCATAACTTGGACAACCTTCAAAAATCGATTTGGCTCAAACTTTCAGGACTTGTAGCAACCTGATGTAAAAGTAAAACCTAAATATTAGAGCTCAACTCCGTATATTCAACGAGTTATAGCAGAATTCGTGATTTTCGACTCTGCCACTAACGTCGCCGCAGGACTTCACCAATCGAAATTTGTTCAGGCCGATAGAGTAGAGTCAGAAGTTCATGTTTTAACCATACAAGCACCACACATGGGGCACCTATCCCTGCCAGTTTGAGTTTTCTAGCATTTATATTCCGCAGTTTGCGACGGTCGAACCTTAGCTTAAGCCTCCAAGCTCAGTAGGCGCATTTCCACATTTTTTGACCTAGCGACCTCATTATGCTTTAGTACCACACAATTTTTATAAATATTATTTATCTATAGCGCGGCGGGAAAAAAACCCAATCCGATATGCGGGAAAAAAACCCATCGCCAGTGTGAGTCACCCATATGAGCTAGATCGGATTTTAATAGCCTATCTTAAAGAGCGTCCAAAACTACCTTAGAGGATGTATTATTGTAGCTCCCGCTGCCTCCCAGCAAATTTTTTGGGACTTTGAAAATTTTGGAATTTTTGGTCCCAACATGGGGGTCAGACAGGGTCAACTTTGGGGGGTCACCCTGAACTACTGGAAAGACCTAGCCCAAAACGGATAACAGTTTCACAGAGGATATGTCTCGAACTTCACGATGGTGTATGCAATTTGGCTCTAGTACCTGTGGTGCGACCTGGGGGTGACCTAGACTCGGCGGGAAAGAAAACCCATGTGCGGGAAAAAAACCCAAATTTCAAAATGAAATTTTTTTCTAACCATTAGCAGCAAAGGAAAAATTCATGCATTCCCTAGCTCAGTAGAGCCTCCTGTTTAATTTAGTATAGATTTTACCTAGGTTCGACCTTCTATGTGTGGTCCAGGTGGCCAAAATCTGAGATGGTGCCATTTTCAAGCCAAATTTTCAAATTTCGCCAAAAATCGCTAATTTTTCACTAAAATAGGTCGGGTTTGGCTTTAAATGCAATAAAAACACGTTTTCTATGCGATAGGATGCTTAAACTGCAGAAATTAAACAAATTTCAAAAATTTCCAAAATTTACCTATGTTTACGTGTTAAACATACGAAATTTTCAAAAGTCAATCTGACATGAATTTTTGCAAAAATATTGATATTTTTTGATTCAGATAGCACACAACTGAACGAAGTACA
>JASAND010017789.1:0-10999 GCA_030248195.1 Trissonchulus latispiculum
TATTTTCATATTAAGTTACTTAATCATCCCAGTTAATTAATACGGTTCTAGTTTAAGGCCATGTGTATTTTTCTTTGGACAAATACTTATGCTTAATCTTTGTCACTTTGTGCTTTAATTTTGACGTTACTAGTGCTTCATAGCGCTTAGTATATGCATAATCTCTGTGCTATGTAGTGTCTAATCAGTTGTTTTTGTTTTTTCTACACTTGTTACTTTGGACTATGAGCTTATGGCTTAGACTTGCAGTTGCATTGTACTAGTAGCATCATTGCTCTGTACTGTGTGTACTTGTTGAGAGTTCAGCTCACGTACCAGTTCGCCATTTGTACCAGTGATTCTCTCGGGAGTTCGGGATGGCGAGCCCTGGGGAGATGTAACGGATCAAGGTTGGCATGATCAACCTTCCGTTGCTGATGAGTAGGTAGCTAGCTACCCGTCCTGGCTACTCATAACATCATCAAGTGGGCTGGGACACGTTTGCAAGTCACGTAGCTCCCCCAACGTGTATGCGTGGGATTGGGTGGGTTCCCCCCCTCGTGACTTTGGGAGCTACGTGATTTGGGGGAAATTCTCACTAGGGGGCGCTCGTGGGAGGGTCCAACCCAACACTCGCTTCCCCCCTTCATTATTGTTATTTCTGCCTCCCTGTACAGTCGTGTTTAAATCTACTACTCTTCCCCCTATTTGCTGTGTATTACTGTGTCTCTCTCTCTGCTCTCCCCAGAGCGTGGTACGTTGGCTGACCCCCCGTCAGCCTGTAACTGTAAGTCCGTGTTTGTATTTTGTTTGTTTGTGTGTGTTTGAGGGTTCAACCCAGTATTTTATTGTATTGTTATATCATTATAACTTGTTGTTCTGTTCTTATTAAAGTGTATTTAGCTAGGCTAAGTCTTTCTGAGCTCCTGCTAGGTAGGTAGTTCATTCTTAAGTGAGTGAGAGTGCGAGTCATCTCGCCCTTAGGATCGGATTACCCCTGCATATATTGTCTGGCGAGGCTGTCCCGACCGTCTCCTGTAGTCGGTCTGTTATCCATCTGTGCCACGGTCTCCGCGTCCGCTACGTCTGGGCGTGGTAACGGTGTTAGTACGTAGGTTGAAATACTAGCCCCGCTACAATACGGGGCTTCAGAAGCGGGGCTGGACGGGGCCGTGGAGGTAGAAACCCCCAATTGGGACTGAGCCCGCCGTGAACTTGTGGGTGGGGGGGGGGCATCCGGGAGGGTCCCCCTCGCCCCCTTGATCCTCTATCTGTTACCGGTTTCGCTTTAGAATTTGCCCTTCCCATAATTGTGGAGGTATATCGGGTACATAGCCTTCCCGTCTCGGTCTTCTGGGGGTCCCCCTTCCAATACATGGAGCGGTTCCTCCCGGACTAGCGTTGGGGGAGACACCCCCCCGGCCCCCCGATTTTGCAATACTTTGCTTGGTAGCCATGTGAGTCCCTCTGTCAAAATCAACCGGTCCGTCGAAATACGATAAGAGCCCCCAAAGTTGTGCTCTTTGCTTTTCTCGCTTCTCGTGTTCCCTTTTCTTCTAGAAAAGCTAGAACTTTGGACATCTACTGAAAAATTACGGTCGCCACTATTTGTGGAGGTACAGTGTGTAACCTCCGTAATAAACTGCTGTGTCGGACTTCAGTAAATGATTGCAAGTAGGTGCTCAGTGTGTGATATCCAGTCCTAGCCAGGTGAGAGATGATGCGAGAGAACTGTAAATTAGCGAGTAGATTAGGGTACGGACGGATTGAAAAAGTGACCCCCAAGCAAGACTGACGTGCGGTCATTGGCCGCTCCAGCCGCAGCTGAAGCAACCTCAGTCACCCTCAGGCCAAGCGAAGTTGTGAAATCCAATTGAGCTTGGCCCCCGCATATCAACAGCGACTAGGATGGCGGAAACTTAAATTAGCCTACTTGGAAGACAAAGGGTTTAGAAAAGCAAATGGCTGCAGAAGAGGGTCATAGGGGCGGCCAAGCATCAGATAGGAAAGACGGTGTGAGGTACTGTGCGTATCCTCTTTAATAAACTATGTCGGACTTCAGTAAATGATTGCAAGTAGGTGCTCAGTGTGTGATATCCAGTCCTAGCCAGGTGAGAGAAGATGCGAGGGAACTGTAAATTAGCGAGTAGATTAGGGTAGAATCACTTGTGAGCCCTAGACGACCGTCCCTAAAGTTAATAAACCAAAATAACCGCTAGGTTTTATTGTAGTGAATACAAAATACACATACTGACTTTAGAATAAACGTACAAAACCACTATAAAAGTATAAAAGGGAGCACGACAATAGAATCCAAAGAACACAAGGGAGGGCGTTACCCGTTCCCGTACACCTAAACTCCTACCCGATCATTCACCCGACCCCGAAGCTGATGACACTCCAACTGAACTTAAGGGGGGGTCCATCATGAAAAATTTTTAGGCGACGGATTTCGCTCGTTTTCACACATAAGTTAGCCACATATGTCGTGCATATCAAGTTTAAATTTTCAGTTGTTTTGTTCAGTTCTCCGTAAGTTACGAGCCATCAACTGTGTGCAATTTGAATATGAGCGAGCCAAGGGTGCTGCAGCCAGCTGAGGCAAATTTTCGTAAATCAACTCTATGTTTTTAGCTTATTTTGTTATACACCTTTAAAAACTATTAAGCAAAATGTTTTCGTACGGTTTCCAGTCGGATGGACTTGATCAGAAGCTTTACTAAAGAATTTCTCGGAGAAACAACGCCCTTGTTCCTCCTGATGTAATGAAACATTTAACAGCAGTTAACTTAAAATAGATGCATTTCCTGCCCATAGTTCTATGAGAAGAATTCATCCCTGCAATGAGAGCTTTCGATTGATGTATAATATGCCATATTTTGAAAAATTTTAAAAATCGCTGTTTTGTGAAATTCGGGGTTCGAGGGTCCCGTTTGGCACGCTGAGAAGTACTGGAAGCAGCTATCAGCATAATTCATGCTGCAAATAGATCCGAAGACATGAATACACAAGTTGGAATAGAAAATATGCAATTTATGACCATACTGTTGTCAGAATTTAACCAAGTATTCGAAAAAACCGAAATTTTAAAAATTTTGCTAAAAATGCCCATTTTTGCACCAAAACGATCTCGAAACTGGAAAAACATACAATGAGACCATTGGTATCAGTGGAACCGCCAATTCAAGTACTACGGAACCCTGGAGTTAGAATTTTTAGTTAGGCATCTGAATTAGAGTAATTTGCAATTCTTTCCGAAGACCCCACTTTTCAGCTGCAAAAAACGTTGAATTTTGACGATTTTCCAATGTTTTCGATAAATAAAAAATTTTTTAAAAATTTTAGGGGAATAAATCAAAATTCTACTTCCAGCGTACCGCAGTTTATGATTATCGCTACATTATAAATATAACATTATGCAGGATTACAACTGTTTGTCGAGAGATCTTTTTGGCGCAAGAATAAAATTACCACTTTTTCTGTTTCCTATGTTTAACACATGCGGACTTCGACTTCGAGGTGAAATAACTCAACAACCGTAAGAGATACGAGTTTAATTTGATAACTCGTTAAAATATCCCACTCAAAGATCATTACATGTGAAAATGAGCGAAATCGGAGATGGTCGAAAAATTGACCAAAAATGGACCCCCCCAAAAGCCTACACTTTTCTCACTTATATATACTTTGTGCTAATGGCGTAGCTAGCCTAAGAGAAATCACGTTTATCATTCATGAATAAGACAATTGTCAAAATAGTTCAAGGTTGTACAATTTCATCAAACAGAATACACTTTACGCTACACATATGAAGATAGCACCACGAATACTTTTTAGTGCTGCGCTGCTGCGCAGCCAGCTACTAGTGTCCTAAATAGGTAATATCCCACAAAATACCCCCTCTTTTCCGCCGCCGGCCCCCCGCGCGGCGACCAATACGGGTGCCACAGAAAGTTAAACAATGGTAAAACTGGATTACATTAGTTTTGGGTACCCAATTAGTAGTTTTAGAGATAAAACGCGAATTAGACCTAGCTAAGGCTAAAAGTGGAGCCAAACGATCCCCACTGCCTGCGAACTACGCGGCTCACAGACGAGTCCGGACTGACACTTCGGACTGACACTGGGTAAAACTGTGTCGGCTGTGACCGAAACTAAACACAAAACCAACTTAGACAGACGAAACAAACCTACGAAACGAACTACTAAACGAAACTACTGACGACTTTTGAGAAACACAAACAACTACGTAAATTTTGAAAACAGTACAATAAGCACCCGTATAGACCCCCACACAGAAGGCCGAACAGACAGAAAAGACAGGATACGGAAAATATCCGTATTTCAAAGAACTAAACGGTAAACAGTTTTGTATACAAAGCTGGTACGGAATGCAAACGAAGCTTCACAAGCCTCAGCTGACCAGCAGCACAATTAATATATCCAATCAGAACTATAGTACGACCAACAAAGTTCGACCATTTAATAGCAGATTAACCTTTGGAGTAAGCCCCAACAATGTATATATTTTTAGAATCCCCAGGAATCCGAGATTTCGAAAATCCGAAATTCCGGGTTTCATTCTTGGAAAATCTAAAATTTTTAGTTTTTCGCCCAATTTTTATCGCAATCAAAATTTTGTTTTCAGGATCGATTAGAGCTCGTCCCACTGCATATTTTGTTCTTAAAAATTTTTCACGACAATGCACCCAATTTCCAGAATTCCGGGTTTCCAAAATTTCCGGAGTTTAAACATTTTCTCCAATACCCACAAGATGGGTATCATTCGAAAGCTCAATGAACTCTTGAAAATGCCAATTCCCGGAATTCGAGAAAACAGGATTCTCCGAATTTTAAAACTTTTCTCCAATACCCCACAATATGGGTATCAGTCGCAAGCTCTTGATGAGCTGAACAAATTTTTAATAAAACCAATGTCTGAAAATGCACCCAATTCCCGGAATTCACGAATTCCGGATGTCACTCTAGCTTGGAAGGTATTAGCGAATTCCGAGAACTGAGCTCATTTCTGCGAGTTGGTTCTATTACAAGATTTGTTGAGCTTATCAAGAGCTTTCGAATGATACCCATATTGTGCGGTATTGGAGAAAATTTTTGAAATCCGGAAAATCTGATTTTCTCGAATTCCGGGATTTGTGTGCATTTTCAAGAGTTCATTCTATTACAAAAGTTGTTCAGCTCGATAAGAGCTTTCGAATGATAGCCATCTTGTGGGTATTAAAAAACATTTAAAATCCGGAAATTTTAAAAACCCGGAATTCCGGAAATTGGCTGCATTTTTGTGAAAAATTTTTAAGAGCAAAAATATGCAGCGGGACCAACTCTATTCGATCCTGAAAGCAAAATTTTGATTGCGACAGAATTGGGCGAGAAACTAAAAATTTTAGATTTTCCGTGAATGAAACCCGGAATTCTAGATTTTCGGAATCTCGGATTCCTGAGGATTCTAAAAATATATACATTGTTGATTTTTACTCCAAAGATTAATCTGCTATAAACGGTCGAAGTTTGTACACACATTTTTTGGTCGTACTATAGGAATATTTTGGAAGTGGCACAGAGTTCATATCAAGTATCACGTATCAAGCTCTGTTGTTAAATTGTTTTTAGATTAGGATATGACTTAGTGCTAGAAGTTAATTGAAGTAGATGACTCATGAAAACGGCAGGATACTACCTTGTGATCATTGTCTATACCTATACTGTCAATGATTGCACATAGAGATTCCATCCAACTTTTCTTGAGTCTTTGGTGAAATGCAATTTCCTATCATCTTAGAATTATCTACATGTAAAGAAAAGGCTATTTGGGGGTAGTTTCTTTATCAATCTGCTTGACAAATTCTCTACATCGTTTGGTTGACTATTCACATTCACGCCTCCCAGTTACTTATCCACGATCACAGGGGTCATAAATCATCAGTCCTAGATTGATTCTACTGAATGTTCCTTTCAAGCTCGCTCCCAGATCTCAAACTCTCATGAACTACCTAACTAAGTTTCGGTACTTGCTCGCTTCGACGCAGGTTAAGCCAAATAATCATTAGACTAGATTAAATTATTATTTTAATTGGATAGGTATAATGTACATACAATATAAGATTATCTACAGTTTAAGAACGTAGGTAGCAATCATCACAATACTAACAATACCTGAAAGAAATTAATTAACAACAAATACAAGTACGACAGAAACAATAACAATGGTTGGCGCTGCACAGAATAATTGATTCCTGAATGTTCGGTTTAGTCCTCAACTTTTAGTTAACTCTTTAAAACCCTCGAGATTTTGCAATTAGAATTCTCTTTCACGATTTCATAAGTCTAACTTACAGCTCGGGCTACCTTGACGTTCCGGTGTCCTTGTGTGGTGTGAGATCCTTGTGTGGTGTGAGAGAGGGTTGATGACAGGTACTCCTCAAAAAAGGGAATGAGAAATCAAAGAACATGCGCAGAATCAGAAAAATGTATAGAGAAACGCGAGTCGTGGCTGGCCCAAAAGTGAAAGTAAAATACAGGTCGAAGACTTACCTTCCAACAATAATCCAAGTGTAGACCGGTAACTCCCTCGTAGGGCCCTCGGTCGAAATCCAACGATACCAAGTAGAGCAAAAAGTAGTCCACCGTTCAGTTTGTCAGCATAACCACGACTGATTTTGAAAATTAGAGAGTTTTGAGGTTCGGGGAAGACCTGTCAATCATGTGTGCGTGACGTGTAAGGCGGAACTTGCGGCTCCCTTTCGTGTAGTGCGTTTCTCGTGTGTGTGTGTTATCATACGTCACTCCTCTGTGACGTATGAACTCGGCTCTCGGGGTGAAGGAGGCTCCCAAAAATCCCAAACTCGGACGCATTAACCCCACTTAGTGTCCTGGGGAGATAAGTCCCCAAATTTTGATCCATTTTGCAAATAAAAATGTCCATCACGAAACAGCCAGAATTTCTACCTTCTTTGTCAAAACTTCTCAAATAGCGAACAATAATCAACTTCAAATAGAGGCCGAATATTAAAGACGACAATCACAGATCAAAGACCAAAATACCTTTTAGATTTACGTTCAACAGACCCAGAAAAGAAATACATAGCTAACTATAAAATAGGATATAACTACAGATATACAAAATTTGTGTCAGAAATGCCAGAAATGCAAACAAAATGCAAACAAAATCTGTCAGAATATAAAATACAAAAGTCATACAAAAGTCAAGAATACAAGGTATAAAAATCAGTTCAATATTAATTCAATATCAACTAAAAATTCAATTATTATTTTAGTCGTATTTCACGCATTTCGGCCCGACCCTAGTATTACAAATTTTCTATCCTCCACACTCTCCACCGCAAAAAATGTGGTATGTTTTTACTAGGGGGGGAAGTGTAACAAAACAAAACAGTCAATCACTGCATCGATTAGTCGTAAACAAGCATTACAGATACGGTACACTTAAAGCTCCAACCTAGACAACTCAACTGTACAAATAGGCATTCAATTATATTGTTCACCAAAATCTAGTTCATCAGATCTTCTTGTCGGTAATGGTTGCAGTGAAAGTGGCAGTCCAAGTTAATGATGAGGCTGGTTTGGCAGTGCAGCAGGGGGTGGGACAGTGACTTCTGTGGGAGATAGCCGGAGAGGGACCTACGACGGCCAGAGCTCCAGGGGTTGAGGACGGGGGAGATGACCGGAGAGGGACCTACGACGGTCAGAGCTCCAGGCTGCAGTCAGTGACAGTGGCGGCCGGTAACAGTTCTCATCGGCCAAGGAAGGAGTGGGTGCAAGCGTGCCACCCTGGGGACACGAGATTCCAGTTGGACTAACCGGCGGGTGTAGATCCGCGCCGGGCCATGGCGATTTCTGGTGAGACGGTACTAGTGGGGGGTAGGGAGATGATCACCGAGGCGGTAGGCGCGCCATCGGTGAGGGAAGTCGGCGGATGCCGACGTGGGGCGCCACAGGGGGAATTCCGGGTGAAGACGGTTCTGGTTGATGATTGTGTCAGGAGCGAAAGATGTGAAGAGAAGTGTTCAGCTGGTGATGATGTAGCTCGTGAGCCTGGCCGGAATGGAGACATTCGGGCCAGGAAGGGCTCGAACCATGGACCAACCTAAAGCGACCAAAAAGATGCCAAGAAAAACAACTACTGCTTGAGCAAACAGCCTAGAATTAGAACCATGTACGGAGTAAGTTATGGTAAAGAAAAAACAAGGACAATTAATTTGTTAAGTTAACATAGCATGAGTTAACCTGTCGTATGTACTAGGGCTTTTTATCACGAAGCAACTAATCATTTCAGTGCGATTCTATGCCAACAGTAACGTTCTAGATCATTCATCATCCGAGCAGCGACTGTTCAGTTTTAAAAATGTTCAACTATCACGTTATGACTACACAAAAGTATCAGGAAGCGCCGATCATGAAAATAATGCAGATTTGAGTTGGCTGCCGGTAAAACTCTTCTAGGCTCTCAGTGCTACGAGAAACACGGTAAACAGAAAGGTTAATATTGTTAAACACAAAAAGTTAGACTCAGTAGTTAGTGATCCGGTTAGTATCATTGATCCGGAGCCTAGGCCAGATCAACCAAATCAACCGATTCCACCAAAAGGACACTGGAAAGCTGCAATATACACAGACAAGCACGGGAACAAGAAAAATAACTACTTTCCAGATTTATTCGTGCAACTTAATATTTATTTCCTTTTTAGGTCTTCATGTCTCGACATCCTAATTCATCTTCTAGGGTAATTCATCTTTCTACTTCAACCGCTGGATTCAACAATAATGCTAGGTGTTGCAGAACAATGTAACAGCAAACAGGATGCAGTGCAAACAGTGTCGTGTCTCGTATGGTGCGTGGTGTGACAGTCTTCTCATGGGGGAGATGAGGAATCTCAGATCCGGTTATTGACTGAACCGTAAACTCAGGGAGTAGGGACACTTCAGGTGTAAGACCGTCATACTACGCTCTGGTGCATGCCTTCACTCTAAAATATGCTAAACATTAGTAACATACAACCAAAAACACAGAATGGCGAGGTACCGGTCTAGTTCATTTGTTTCTACTCTGACGTATCATCCATTAGTAGGCGAGGAGTGGGGATAGAGGATGCAACTCAACAAACATCGAGCACTAGGAAATGGGACCGGGTGTCTTTTAGTCTAGCTAACACAGATTTCTAGAATCATAGAACCTTATTGTGGTCAGTATTTAGTTCTAACTTAATTTCTCGGTACCAGCCAGCGAGGCTCACAGAAACCACCTAAAATTCATGCGACATAATGTTAGCAGGCAACAGAGGATGAGAGCGAGGCAAGGCATGCAACAGGAAAGTAATTAACTCAGGCGTCTGGTTGTTAGGAAACTGATGACCAGTAGCGCCCCAAGACGGATGTGCATACAAAATCAAAGTGCATTTACTTCCACAAATACGATTTGGACAACGAAAGAGGCTGGAGAGAGGGGGGGAGGAGGTCACGCACGGCCTCCTGCAGGCGAAATTTAACAGAAAAGCATTCAAACTGAAGAGTAATGGGGGAGGGGAGAAACTGGAACGGAACACCATAAAAACTCAACTTAAATTTCCAGAAACAGGTCAAACATAAAACAGTGCACATGGACAGTACCTGGGGCCCGAGGTTGGAAACGGGCTGACGGGGAACGAAGGCGGCAGTGGATCCGGGTGATGTATACACCCAATCTTCATAACCGGACTTCCGCAGCTCGGGGGGCAAAGTGGCTCTATCACACTCAGGACCACGCTCCGCTTCGCCCAAGGTCTCAGCTGCAGAGGTGGGGGGACTGTAGTGGCGCATCAGATGACGGACCACAGGCTGCGGGGGAAGAAAGAGACTGGTCACACAGACAGCGGAGTCCGTGGACATGGCATCATCACTGGTGTGATCGATCTCGATGACATCCGAAGAAACATCGCTGAAATCCGACTGCCCATCAGAGTGGTCCAACCACAGGTACACATAGTTGTTGAGCCGGCTTTGGGACATGACGCTAAAACATAGATACCACCGTACAGTAACTCGAATTGCAAGCAGTGTTTGTACAGATTATAACAGTGTAAAGGGACAGGACAAAACTAAAGGTCTAACTTAACAAACTACTTTCCTAAACAAGGTAAAGAACTAAATTGCCAAACGAAACTTAAATTAAACGGTAAGCACACTGCACTCCAGGAAAACTTAAAATATTAGGGTAATAATCTGCACTATCCCCTACCATACGCATGCGGAAATCATAAAGATTGGACGGTAAGTATTCAGACAATTGGACAGCGACCTCGCGCAGCGCGCGAATAGTATCATTTGACAGGGCCCTAAACTCCAGGCCAAGGGGCCAACCACTCAGTTGTTGCAACAAGATTACACTTACAGCTTGACAGTTAATATTGGGACAACGACACATACCACCACCATACGACGACACAGACGAATGACAATACTGTTTTGCAGGTAAACGGGACTTACGAACTTCGTCACTTACTGGGTAAATAGTTATCGGCACTCCGTAGTAGCTTAAACCGAATCTCCAAAAACATACCGTACATATCAGTGTAGCAACCTGCGCAACCTGTGGGCTAGTCAAATGTATTCGCTTATTTGACTCAAACATGTCATACTTCTCAGGATCAGTAAAAATATCGACAGTTCCGCGCAGCATCTTTAAGCCCTCAGGTAAACAGTCATAGTCTCGATACGGACCTCGCATTTCAGGCGGACAATATAAGGTAAGTGGAGCGGGCGGTGTATCATCGGTGGGATCGCGATCAGGCGCAGGAGCGCAACGGGTGGGGGCTCTAGGAGCCATGGCTGATTAGACACAAAACCTGAAGTCAAAATCGGTCATATTCGCATAGTTATGACTAAAAATCACTAGGTCCTACTTCAGACAGGTTATATCTCTCTGCATAATATTTGCGTCTCGTTGAGTATATCTCTATCAACATTCTAGTCTCAGTTGGTTTATCAAGGTAATACTAACATTCAG
>JASAND010017790.1:0-18489 GCA_030248195.1 Trissonchulus latispiculum
TGTTGTTGTTGCGTTATTCAACACCTGATGATTAGATATTCGTGATGATGAAGTAGAGGCACAACGCAAAAGAAGCATAACATTAAACATGTAAAAGCTTCCGTATGGTATGCTGTATACGTAAGACCTTAAAAACCCCGTGTTTTATTGTACTGGATGACAGCCTGACTGCGATAGCGAGCGATTCCTAATTCTTAGCTAAGGTGCTAAGTGTCTTCTGTCTAATTTTTTCACACTTGTAAATAACTACACGGAAGGAACCACAAAAAGTAACAAATTACATTGCCTACTCAATCTACCGTCTCGAATTACAAAAACATCAAATCTAAAAGCTAAAAACAGCAGTCGCCTCAAGAAGCCCGCGATGGCTCCTCGAAACCGGCAGCATAATAGACTTTGTCTGATCATGTTTGCTTTTCATTTTTCTAGTTGAGACTACAGTTGTACACTTGCAGCACACTTGTAGCTCCTAGTAATACATGTACGACCAATTTTAATTTATATCGTACAACAAATACGTACATTACACTCTATCCGTCATCTATCATTCATATTATTAATATGTATATACATACAGATACAAAACTGGTATGCATAAACGCTGCTGACCCCCACATTTCGAAATTAAAGTTTTCAACACCTGCTGCGCTAAGATAAAGAAACTAAAACTGGAATTCATACGTCCGCCTGATCAAACTATAAACACTTTCAACAATAACAAAAACTAAACTGGTACTGAGCAATGTTCGTTCAAATTCAAATAATCCACTCAAATGGACAATTTGCCAAGACCGAGCCCACAGAGCGTAGAGCTAACCAGCATTTTCGAAATGTGTAATCAATGTAAAAACTCTTAGCCTACCATCCATCTCACTGAAAAGCTCACATCTTGCAACTCAAAACTTGGCATCCATTGCGATTACAAGAATAAATAAAACACTATCAGCACTACAAATAGCTAGAGCCTCGTAAATGCAAGAACTCAAAATTTAAAAACATGGACTATCATAATAATGTTATGTATAAGCGGCTGAGCATCTAAAGGTAGTAGAGCTCTGTAGTTTCGTAAATGGTCCTACTTGGTAAACCACCAAACAGTCATAGGTACAACTGTAGAATTTGACACATCAATACATACGCGGCTGACATTCTGGAGTGTCAGTTTTCATAGACAAAACCATACGAGCTAATAACCAACAGTCGCATTTATAAGCAAAAAAAACAGAAAACAAACTAAACAAAAGAAAAGAACTGAATCTTGATTGAACAGTAAAAACAGAATCAAACCTGTCAACCAAACACAACCGCCGCTACAACAATATTCTATTGTCTATGTGTACAGGTTTAGCAAGCCACTTTGGAGATAATATATCAACAGATTTTTAAGCACACACAAACAAAAGGTAAAGCACAGTGTCAGTATTGAAACAAAACAAACAACAATTGGTAATAATCTCTTGACATCAAGATAATGGCTAGCTGCTGTGCTGGCTCATAATATCTGAGGTTAATGTTGGTTAAGCTCCCATTGCAGTGATCTACGTAGACTGTGCGTTGATACAATAATTTTGAAATCGGGTTCTGCTCCTTTTTACCTGGTTTGTTCGTTTCCGGAAGAACGTCCCAGATTTAAATAATTCCGGTACCAAATTTCCAATTATCCGTAAACGAAGCATTTTGCTCATATACGGCATTCAAGTAAAATTTACCACATTCGTAATAACATACAGAAATTATCTCAGTTAACGCAACGTTAACGTTAACGTTATAACGCAACTCCCCCATCTATGCCGGGGCCGAAGCAGGATAAAAATTCACATAAAAATCATGAAAACTAAATCTATTTTTAATTTAAATTTAACTAAAAGAAAATAAATACATAGCTAGTTGCACAAATGAAAGCCACCATCTTGAACTGGAAACAATATCTTCGTACAATCTTTTGATGAAGTGCTGCGGCCAACACAATAGGCAGTGAACAACAAGAACACAAGGAAGACAAATACGTATATACATAATTATATAAGTATGCAAAACCATAGTAGTTATAATATGCAATCTGGGATGGACGTCAGAATGACCAGAGCTTAAATGAAATCCTTTGCAACCATTCGGGTTAAAATAGCATCAGTGATGGTTCCCTTGTTTAGCTCTGGATCACGGACATGGTAAGTCTAAATATTGCAGAAACAACAGAGTTGATCACAAAAAATATCAGTAGGATGATACCCTATTCAAATTAGGTCTGCTGTCATTTGTCGCACAGATCGCAAACTTACGCCATTCACCTTAATTTTATTGGGAATTTGGGCAAATTTACGCATTTTGGAGTGCACATTTCAAATTTCTGCTGCGAAAAATTACAAAAAATTATTTTGAACTTTGTTATAGCTACAAGAAATAAAAATGCTCCTCTGGAGCATGAAAAAGTAATATGGGTGATGGTGAGGTTGCAAAATCAAGAGAGAACTAGTCTTTAAAATGCTTAATATGGGGCTAGGTTAAAAAATAGAAGAGGGCTAGGTTGTGAGCGAATTAATATGGGCACACCGCCATATTCGCGGTTCGCGCACATCGCGCATATCGCCGAACAACCCATATTCGCGGTTTGTAAATGTAAATTATTATGCATATCTACGATACATTTAGTTTATAGTTCATAAATAATCTACAGCTACGGTATGCGTTCGAGCTTTATTCGAACTTTTATTTTAGCAAACGTTTTCTTCGATAAGTGCTTTATACTAACCTGCGCAATTTACGTATGCATTTATACGGAATATTTATATTCAAGAATAATTTAAGACTCTCCGACGATCTTCTATTTCCTCCTGACTTGGACCAATAGCTTTAGCATCATAGATTGTAGATCATTATCACCTTAGATCTCTCCCTAGTAGTAGAGCCTGCCGTAGTTCAACACAACAAAATAATGGTAATTTACGTATATATTCCTAGCTAGTCTAACAGTGCATGCAAACAGCTATATTCAATGAGTATTCAACGTTTAGATTTTTTGACTGACATTGATAGCTCTAAGCTAAGACGAAACGTGAAATCCCGCGAATATGGGTTGTTCGGCGAAGCTGTGCCCATATTAATTCGCTCACAACCTAGTCCTCTTCTGTTTTTGAACCTAGCCCCCATATTAAGCATTTTTAAGACTAGTCCTCCCTTGATTCTGCAACCTCACCATCACCCATATTACTTTTTCATGCTCCAGAGGAGCATTTTATTACTTGTCCTTCTGTCATTTTAAAGGGTCCCTTTCTAACACTGAGTCAATTGATATAAGGAGCTTGAACAGTGCCACAGGTAGGGCAGAAAAGTGAAAAGTGATACCAAACTTGACCACTTTTGAATATTTTCATTTGTGACCCCCTCACCAGATACACACCACCGCTCACTTCCATCGGTTTTGGTAACGCCCATTGAAACGACCATAGTCGATTTACACCTATATACGTATGTGTATTGTACTATATACGTATGCCTCCAATCAAAATAATGAAAAACGCTGTTTTAGGGGATTTGACCGGCGGTCAGTGGGTCGCATAGCCCGTACTGAGCACTGGTCACTTCCGCCGGTTCTGAAAATATGCTCATTGAAACGAGCGTAGTCGATTTACTATATATGCCTCCAACAAAAATGCCGAAAAACGCTGTCTTAGGGGATTTGACCACTGGTCAATAGGTCACCTAACCTGTAATGACCAGTGGTCACTTCCACAGGTTCTGAAAATATGCTCATTGAAACGAGCGCAGTCGTTTTACTATATATGCTCCCAACCAAAACGCTGAAAAACGCAGTTTTAAGGGGTTTGAACAGTGGTCAGTGGATACCATAGGCCGTAGTGACCACTGGTCACTCCCCCCAATTTCGGCAATATGCCCATTGAAACGAGCGTAGTCGTTGTACTATATATGCCCCCAACCAAAATGTCGAAAAAAGCTGTTTTACGGGGTTTGACCTGTGGTCAGTGGACACCGTAGCCCGTAGTGACCATTGGTCACTCCCACCGGTTTCGGCAATATGCCCATTGGAACCAGCGTAGTTGATTTACTATACATGCCCCAAAAAAACTGCCAAAAACGCTGATTTAGGGGGTTTGACCAGTGGTCAGCGGACACCATAGGCCGTAGTGACCACTGGTCACTCCCACCAATTTCAGCAATATGCCCATTGGAACCAGCGTAGTCGATTTACTATATGCCCCCTACCAAAACGCCGAAAAACGCAGTTTTAGGCCGTTTGAACAGTGGTCAATAGGCTCCATAGGCTGTATTGACCAGTGGTCACTTCCGTTGGTTTCGGAGATATGCCCATTGAAACGAGCGTAGTCGGTTTACTAAATATGCCCCCAGACTAAAACGCCGAAAAACGCTGTTTAGAGTGAGTTTTCCCAACTTTGACCCTGGGCGAGGAACCACGGGAGCCAAGCTGACCAGTGGTCACTTCGGGCGGTATCGGCAGTATGCTCATCGTTTTCAGCGACCCTGATTTACTACGTATATATGGGCACCACGCCAAGGCCGAAAAACGCCATTTTTAGTGACTTTTAGACCATTTCTAGTAAAACTGGCATTTAGAAACTTTTCGTCAAAACAGGTGAAAAAATGCAAAGTTTGGGCCTATCTCCTGAAAGCTACAGAGCGAAATTAAAAAATCCCCCTCGTTACTTTGTGCGCATAGTCCGAAATATTCAAATAAAATAAACCAAAACGATCTAGCTGCTAGCCTGTGAAAAAAGTTGATTTCAACCGAAGTGCCAAAATAGCGAAAGTCCGACTTTGGGGCCTTGGCACAGAGCCAAAGTTGGCCGAGTGCCAAAATGACCTTCGTTTGGTAGCATGGGGGGATACTGTCTACCAACATATCATAGTAGCATTGGACCAAAATGCCCACATCGTTCCAACACTTCGCTAGAAAATGCACTTCCAATAAGCGTTATTAACCGAGAAAAAAAACAACCGCACGGTAACTCTCGCCTAGTGCAAAATTTCGAAGTTCCGAATTTTAACCAAAAGTACGTATGGTGGTACTTGTAGTACTACTCGAGTACTTTACGATGGTAACATTTTTATCCCTCCCGAACCTCTAATTAGCTGGCACCAGGCCAACACGGTCTCCAGAGGGCCGCGCAGACGCCTTTACACCCATATTATGTAGGGGCGCTATCGCGCCCCTACATAATAAGCGACATTTCGCGAAAAATGTCGCGTAATTTGCTTTTGCGACATCGGTTCAAACTCACTTTGAAATGAGCTGTACTGTACTTGGCAGATGCGTTTTATACAAAAATATCCCGGGACCCTTTCTTAGTTGCCCCGATTGCTGCTTTCTGGCTAGAGTAGTCGCTTGCCAAAGTTGGGAAAAGTAGGCAAAAACCAGGTTGTGCATACATTTTTGCTAATTTCTCCACTGCGAAGAGCGATTTCGCAACAACTAAAAAGGATCCCCAGGTATTTGATAGAGGCATCGAGTGATCTAATCAATGTCTTTCAAAAAACTTACTGCAGTCTGCAAAAAATATGAAAAAATTACCCATTTTCAAAAATCAATGGAAACTTTTTTGGAAATCCAGAATTAGTTTTATTGTATCCCTTAGAAAGAGAAAATGTTATATAACCTCCATTTTGATATAAGGATGCCTTCTTAACTCCAATGAATGAGCAACTAATCATGGTTCTAAGATGTCCCCAAACGGAATCACCACGACCACTTTAAGTTAGAATGAAATTAACTGAACTCGGCCAACAAGAAAAGTGGAGAGTGGGATTGCAGTTGGATTAAGATATACACGTACCGCTTTTATAAGATCATAGTTTGTCAGGTTTTTGAGATGATCTAAGGAGACAGATTTAGCTTTTATCTTCTTTGATAAGGCAGACATTTTGCTCCCACTGTCTTCACCAATCGTCGCCGCAATCACATTTACCGAATCATCTCCAATCCCGAATGTTGCCAGCGAATCTGATATCTAAACTCAACGTTTCCACCAGTTACAGATTGATTGCTGGGGTGGCTACAGCATTTTAACCACCGACCGTAAGATTAGAAGGTTTAAACTAGCGACTAAGACCAGGGTGTTCTTAGGGATATTTTCGGGGGGAGGTCGCTTCCCGGAACGGGGAATTTTACAAAAATGAGCCACAAAATGGCGTATTTCGTAGGTACAAACGCGGGAAGTTCAAAACTTCCTGGTTCATGCTGAAAATATGCATTTTCATAGAAAAATGTTTGAAATTTTGGACAACCAAAAAATTCTGAGGGGAAGCAAAAATCCCGGGAGGGACGATTTCTGGGGAGAGAAGGCATTTTAGGGGGAGTCAATCCCCACCCCCGTAAAAATACCCTGCCTTAGACAAGTAGGCAACCTCGACTATATATATATACAAGTAACAAAAATGCTCCGCACAAAAAGGCTATATATATGTGTTGGGCCTATGTCTATCAATTCCGGTTGAGAAAGTAAAGACACAAAGCTTGGGTGGGTGGTTCTATGGCGAAAGTTATTCAGTTCGCTTCGGGCTTTCATTTGACACTAAATTAGACCGCTTTTGAAAAATTTATTTTGACCAAAAATCGCCAAGACCACATCCACACCCTACCACAGCACTCTACAACCACTTTGGATGAGCAGTTCTATGACAAAACTTGCTCAGCTTCAGGGCTTTCATTTGATACCCAATTTGACAACTTTTGAAAAAAAATTTTTGACCACTTGACACCCTACCCAACTGACCCTTCAAACGGCAAAGTGGAACCAGCCCAGCAAAATGGGTGGGTCGGACGGTAAAACGGACACCGGAAATCAGCTGGGGGCACCAGAAAACCCCCATAGACAAAGTTTTGAGAGGCTATGCACAGTCCTATATGGTGTTCTTGTAAGTCGGTACCGACGGACCATCCCGAAAGCAAAGTGGAACTAGCCCAGATGGGCGGGTCCGACGGCAAAACTGCTTACGGGAATCGATTCTCCGTGCCAGAAAACCTTTATGTGGAAGTTTTGAGCTGTCTAAGTTGAATGGATAGCAAGAAATTTCGATTTTTCACCACTTTTTACCGGCCACTGTGGTCGCTTGGGAAGTGATAGAGAAATGAGACTTAGCTACTCCCCAATTACACCTATGGTGTGCAGTGTATACATTTACGTTAAAACATAAACGAACTAACTGGCTAACCATAATCTAACTTACATTTTTAGAAGGGGACAGGGAATACAGCATTTCTGTATGAACATTGCGAGTAACCATTTTCTGATGTGCCTGGTTTGCAACAGCTTTGTTGGCTGCAGCAAGTAAAACAAACACTTCACCGATCTAAAAGGTAGTCAGAGCAAGTGTATATACGTATATAGAGAAGCTTTTTCAAGTATATATACATACAAGTAACAAAAATGCTCCGCACAAAAGGGGATGATATGTGTGTTGGGCCTATGTCTGTCGTTTAAATTCCGGTTGAGAAAGCAAGTATATATATAAATCCGACACGCACTTCTATGCCAAAAGTTGCTCAGTTCGATGCGGGCTTTCATTTGGTACCAAATTTGACCACTTTTGAAAATTTTAGTTTTTGAACCAAAATCGCCTAAGTCCCCACCCCACCCCACCACAGCCCTCTACAGCCACTTTAGGTACGCACTTCTATGACAACAGTTGCTCAGCTCACTTAGAGCTTTCGTTTGATACCAAATTTGACCACTTTTGAAAAATTTTTATTTCGAAAACTTGACCCCCTCCACCCGACTGACCCTCCCGACGGTAAAATGGAACTAGCACAGCAAAATAGGTACGTCGGACGGCAAAACGGATACCGGGAATGAGCTGGGCGCACCAGAAAACCCCTATAGACAAAGTTTTGAGAGGCCAGGTAAAGCCTACTATGGACCTCGAGGAAGCGGTTTCCGATTTGACCCTCCCGACTGCAAAGTGGAACCAGCCCAGCAAGATTGGTGGGTCTGACGGTAAAACTGACTGCGGGAATCGATTCTCCGTGCCAGAAAACCATTGTATGGAAGATTTGAGCTTTCAAAGTTAAATAGATAGCGAGAAATTTCGATTTTGCATTTTTCGAATTTTCGCCATCTTTGACGGGCCACTGTGGTCGCTAGGGAAGTGATAGAGAAATGCAACCTGGACCGTTAGTTAGTTCAATATATGTAATTTCTGAATATAAAAATAAATCAGCTCCAGCTAGCAACGTTCGACCTGAGCGACGACCACAAAAATGGTCACTTTTCGCTATGAGCCGACTTTGCGGCGCCACTGCGGCGCTGTGGCGCAGCTGCGGCGCAAAAAAGTTGTGATTCTTAAATTCTTTAGAGGGTACTACCAGACCCCATAGCCCTTTAGGTTGGCCCACCGCTGCAGATCACGTGAAAGCGGCGAACATTATGTACAATACAACCATCAAATAGGAGAAACCGGAAAAAAAACATCGCCGCCATAACCGGTCCGGGGCACAACTTTTTAACGGTAAGTGATACGGGGCTGAAACTTCACAGACATACTAAACTCGATGTGCTCTACAATTTGCGCATGAAATCTGCGCAGGATCTGCGCAGGATTTTGCGCAGCTTCTGCGCAGCTTATTTTACACTGTCTCCAGCCACTTTTCACACATATTATAGGGGTCGCTGCCGCGACCCCTATGATAACCGTTAATCAGTCCCTGCACTTGTCATTACAACAGCTCATAATTTCTTAAAACCATACATTCCAGTTTAACTTCAAGAGAAATTATATCGTTACTTACGTTCGACAATAGCCTGCAAAATACATTACGTTTACGTATATATATACAAACAAACCAGTTCTGGTCTAATGAGACATCCTTCGATTGAACCACTTTCCAGGGCGGCACGCAACTCGCTAGCATTTTTTAAATCTGTGAACAAAGCAACCTGCATCTTCACCGGCTTAGACTGTGAATCGTATGGATCAGGTTCCAGTTGATATAGCATGCTTTTCACTCTGCCCATACTTACGCTAGAAAACCCTGTAATAAGTAAATATATATATATACGTATATACAATAAAAATGCTTTCCGGAGCGTGGAAAAGTAATATATATGGGTGGATGGTGAGATTGCGAAATCAACAGAGAGAGAGAACTACGTAGTTTTGAAAATGCTTAATATGGGGGCTATAGGTTCTAAAAGTAGCAAACCCCCCTGTATTTTTATTTATTTATAGTTCACTTCCTGCCCGCTAGCTGGTGAGCTGTCGCGAGGCCTCTCCACAGAGACAACCAAGGCCGATAGCTCTGCTCGTGCAACGTGCAAATTGCAACAAAGAACGTGAAAAGATTGCAACTTATCTGTAGCTAGTTATAGGTCGTGCTGTACTTCAGCAGCACTCTACTGCAGCACAACCACATGCAAACTGTAGTTATGCAAATACTATATATATATGCATCTGCAATGTAGCTACGTTAATTTGCCATGTCCTGAGCTATATATATCTGGCCCGGCAACTGACCCTGGTAACCTATGGCATTGCAGTTGGCGCCATAGGGCCAAAATCCTCTCCACCCCCTCCCCCTTCCTGGTCGGTGGTCTCCTACATCAGCTACATTGTGTGCTTCTGTTTCAGGGTCTCCGCCGGCCGACTGGTAGGGTGGCTCGGGGTCCTGGGTGCGGTGGGGCCCTTCTGGACCTTGGTGCATCCTTGGGCTGGGAATTAGCGCCTCCCAGCCGATGCGCTACGCAAGCTGTGTATCTCCCATACCATACCACGTTGTCCAGCTCTGTACCCAATCTCGCGGTTTCGGCTGTGCCCAAGAGATGTATAGCCGGTGGTGTTTCTAAGCAGTCGTGAACTTTTTGGGTTACCCTCGGCGTCCCGGGGCTCCACCAAGATAATTCCCTTATCCGTCCCCGAGAATGATGACGTATGGAATCTTTTAATAACTCTATTCTTCCGCTTTCCTCAGAAAGCAGTTTCGGTGGTTTTTCGGACAATGATCTGTTTTGGGATGAACAGCAGATTCGCGCCTAGTACCAATCTGATGTTAATGATTCTGACTCGGACACTAGTCCTTGGTACGATGGTTTTCTCATAAAGAACTGATAACCAGCACTATGTCCAAAGTCATCCTCAGAACTCTAATTATCCAGGCCTGGGTAATCGGCATCTCCTCCGTCCGGGAAATCCCATGAGGGTGGGCGTCTGAAAGCATTCTGTCTGCACCCGATCAGTTTCGCAGAGTCATACTTGCCCAGGATCTCGATGCCTACCAGATAGTTACCTGGCTATCATCCGCTGAATCTCGCATGAAAGGTGAGGAAGGCGCGTAATCTTGGCGGCTACAATAACTATACTATATACTACAGTGGACACACAACCAATGCTGTACGCGGTGTTGGCGTAGTGGTATCATCTGAGGTGGAGAAGGCGCTTGTGTCATTCAGTGCAGTCAGTGACAGATTCCTAGTAGCCCGGTTCAAATCTTGGTCTGGACATGCATCAATAGTCGGATGTTATGCTCCTACAGAAGTATCCGATGACGACTCTAAGAATGATTTCTATCACCAGCTCCAGGATATAGTTGAGTATATCCCAAATTCTGACTTCCTCTTAGTCCTGGGTAATTTCAATGCTGAAATCGGGCGCCACAGTACTGGTCTGGGCCGAGGCCCTTTTGGGTCTGGAACCCTAAATAACAATGGTACTAGGCTTGTGTCGCTGGCCTGTGCCAATGACCTGGTGATCGGCAATAGTCTATTCAGGCATAAAGTCTTCACATTTCCTTTCCTGGCGTAGTAATGCAGGAAACTCATGGAAGCTGCTTGACTACGTACTGGTTCGACGACAGATGGAGATCAGCTCTAAACGATGTGAGAGCTGTCCGTGGAACATCACTCCCATCAGATCATGAATTGATGGTCGCCAAACTGAAAATCAAACCACTGGCTGCCCCAAAAACCAAGAAAATTTCACTGTATAATGTCGACAGTCTGAAACATCCTGAAATGGTGCAGCAATACAGAACCGAAATCCGGAAGAGATTTGAAATACTGTCGATGGCGGAAACTGAAGATGAAACGGTCGACAAAAGCTGGGATAAAATGAAGGATTGCATAGCCAAGTCGGCTGATAAGGTTCTTGGAAAAAGACGGGGACGAAGAAGAGTAGCTCAGCTGTCGACAGAATCTGCTAGGCTAGCTGCTGCCTGCCGGAACGAATCTGACCCTACGACCAAATCTATTTTGAAGAAAGCTCTCCGGAAAATCTTAAAAAGGACAAGGAGCAGAATTGGAACAAATTGGCCAGTCGCATGGAGCAAGCATGTGCTGCTGGTAACTCTAGATCTCTATATAGTCTGCTCCGGGAAACTACGGGGCGCAAACCGACTCTATGTGGTGCAGTGAGAGACCGTCATGGACAGCTTCTCCAGGACGAAAATCAGCGCCTAGAAAGATGGAAGCAGTATTTTGAAGATCTCCTGAACCGACCTGCTCCAAACGGGAATCTGCCTGAAGCACATCCTCCAGCACTCCAACCGACAGTTGCTGAGGATGTTCGTGCAGCTTACTTGCTTGCTTACTAAGGCGCCCGGCCGGGACCGCCTGCTTCTACCGACAGGATCCTCTGCATCAATGATTTCCACTGGTTTCGGTCGCTGGCGATATCTGACAATATGATCTTCCAATGCGTCTCCCAGTTCCGATAAGTGTGTGACAGCTTAAGGGGGGGGGTCCATCGTGAAAAATTTTTAGACCACGGATTTCGCTCATTTTCACACATAATCTACCCATATATGTCGTACATTTCAAGTTTAAATTTTGAGTTGTTTCGTTCAGTTCTCCGTGAGTTATGAGCAATTCATTGAGTACAATTTGAATATCAGCGAAAATGAGGGTGCTGCAGACAACTGAAGCAAGTTTGCGCAAATCAACTTCATATATTTAGCTTATTTTGTTATGCACATTTAAAAACAATTAATAAAATCATTTTCGAACGGATTCAAGCCAGATAAGCATGATCAGAAGCTTCCTTAAATGATTTTCCGAAGAAACAAGGACCCTGTTCCCCCCGATGTAATGAAATATTTAAGAGCGCTTAAAATAGAAGCATTTCCGAGCCACAGTACTATGAGGAGAATTTATCCCTGCACTGAGAGCTTTCGATTGATATAAAATTTAACGTATTTCGAAAAAATTGAAAAATCGCCATTTTTGAAATTGTAGTTGTCAGACCCCCATATTTGACCCCAGTGACCAACTGGGTGCACTAACTTGCACCATTTCTGCCCAAACTTGACCTAAAGTCATCAATAATGACGCGCACATAGATAGCCTAACATTTTACGGGTCTGTGTTGCCATAGCTCTATGTTATTTGCCAAAAAACAGGAATTTCCGAAATTTTGCTAAAAAATTGAGAATTCTGCACCAGAAAAATCTCGAAATTGGGCAGACCTAACCAGGATCAATTGGTATATATCATTCGAAATGTCTTGTCATATGCTGTGATTTGTAGGAAGTAGAATTTTTAATTAGGCCTTAGAACTTTCACAGTATTTCATCAAAGTTGCTGACCCCCAATTTCAACGTTGCAAAACTGTCAAATTCGGCTATTCTCCAACTTTAAAAATTAATCAAAAAAATTTTGAAGCTTAAAGTTTAAATTCCACTTCCTACAAACCATATATATCGATCACGTATTTATAATATAAAATGGACGTTGAACTGTTTCGTTTTGTCGTTGTCGAGATTTCTCTGGCGCACGGAAAAAATCACCACTTTTTCCATTTCCTATGTTTAACACATACTGACATCAACTATGAGGTGGAATTACTCGCTAACCGTAAAAGACCCGACTTTAATTTCAAAAACTCGTTAAAATATACCGATTGGACAACAAAATATATGAAAATGAGCAAAATCGGAGATGGTCGAAAAATCGGCCAAAAATGGACCCCCCCTTAAGTGGTTTTAGATCCTTATGGATGAGTCTGAGCCACGAGAGACGGACTCCTCCTGGGCGTCGCTTCCAGTGAGGGGGTGGATCAGTAGCACAGGTCGGCACAGCCTACAATTTGCCTACAACGTTGTAGGCTGGACCCACGCACTACGCAAAGGAAAATGAAGGACAACGCACGGCGCGCGGGCACGACGGTGCGCTGCGCGCCGGCGCGATAGAATGCGCACGAAAGATTATATGCACGGCGAAAGATTACGACCGCGTGCTCGCGGAAAGCGGCGTATATACAGGACAACTACGCAGGCGGGCTTTCGCAGAGCGTCCTCTCCGAGCACCACGCACGCGGGCACTTGGAGCGCGGTGTCCCAGGGATCTAAGCAGGCGGCGTCCGCCTCCGAGGACTGCGCACGTAGAAACTACACTAACAGAGCAAACCATGCGCCACTACATAAGATTGCATAGGCTGAAATATACGTAGTCGCAAAGGATTACTCCGTACGGTAGCGCACCCAGGAATGACCACGCACAGGTCAATACGCAAAATTTGGTCAGTGAGTAGTAGCCAAGTCAAGTTCAGAATTACATATGCATAGATTTATACATATATATGTATCCGTGAAAGAACTTATGCATGCATTTCCTACTACGCACTACTTTCCTCTTTAGTTCAGCATATTAAGACAACACAGTACCCACTTTCCATTTTGGTGGACACTACATCGGACCAAACTACCATTAACTATTTGTCTGTTTACATACGCACCCTAGAAAATGATGTACCAAGATGCTATTTCTATAACTTGCTACAGGTGTCCACTGAGACGGCGGAAGCTTTAAAGAGACTCAATATTAAACTCGCTAGAGGCCGACAACTTACTGGAAGAATTTCGGGGTCGACTAAAGGGCTTTGCCTCAGATGGGGCGGCTGTAATGCTGGGACGTCGTGAAACTCGCTAGAGGCCGACAACTTACTGGAAGAATTTCGGGGTCGACTAAAGGGCTTTGCCTCAGATGGGGCGGCTGTAATGCTGGGACGTCGTGAAACTCGCTAGAGGCCGACAACTTACTGGAAGAATTTCGGGGTCGACTAAAGGGCTTTGCCTCAGATGGGGCGGCTGTAATGCTGGGACGTCGTGGTGGGCTGGGCACAATTCTTAATGATGAAACAGCTTCAAATTTATTTCTCATCCACTGTGCACCACATAAGCTGCAGTTAGCCGTTGGCAACTGCTTTACTCAACCTGATCTAAGCTTCTTGAAAGAGGTTGTCGAAAAAACGGTTAACGATCTTTATTCGTTTTACAACAGACATTCTATGAAAAGGAAAGCGTCTTTTAAGAACACCGCTGAAAGTTTGGACGAAACTTTGTATGAAATGAATTATATATTCAAAGTTCGTTGGGTTGCCTCGGAGCTGTCTGCTCTCGAAAAAATAAGAAAAAATTATGTCATTGTGCTCACAAATTTTGAAGAAATTATAGCAAGTGGCGAATTTGCCGCCGATACGAAGCAGATTGCAATTAACCTGCGCCAAACCTTGTTAAATAGCCGTTTCTATAGTGTGCTTCTTTTTCTCATGGATGTGCTTGGGTTGCTTTCTGCAGAGTCACTACGAATGCAGGAGACGGTAGGTGTATTGATTGGAATGGAAGAAAAGCGTAATGAATTGTTGCAAGCTATTTCCACTCTAGCTTATGAAGATGGGCCGACTATAACCAGTTTTCTGTCAACTACGAAATGCTGGAAAAGCCTCGACAGATTAGCCCGTTGCAACACTGCAGATTTAGATGACAAAAGATTCAAACTGACTGATAACATAATTTTATCACCGGATAGTGGGACGACAAGACATCGAACATTTCCAGCATTAAGTGATATCAGACCGAAAATAATAGATAGTTTGAAGGAGGAGGTGGAGCGCTATTTCCCGGAAGGTGCAATGACCATGTTCAGTGTTTTGCTCCCCAGCAACCTACCGAAAAACTCAGAAGATGTGTATGTTTATTCTGCCAAAATTACGGACTTAGCTGTGAGATTTCAGATGCCTCAACTCGAAACGAGCAATGAATTTGGTCTTCTTCACTCTTTGCTGGACGATCACGGTTCTGAATACTGCACACATAGAAAAGAAAGTGATCCTCTCGAATTTTGGACCCATTTTTTTGAATACACCTACGGCGCAGTGGAACACAAACATTCGTACTTTGACAGAGACCGTTCTAGTGCTACCGATCGCCACAGCTGATGTGGAACGTGGTTTTTCAATTCTAAAACACATAAAAGATGACAGACGATCTCGACTTACGGTGGAGCATCTGCGCAACCTAATGTTCCTAAGCATCAATGGTCCACCACTTGGTGCGATGCCGTTCGTTATGCAGAAGCATGGGTTGCTTCAGGCAAAATGAAAACTGATGATCCGTCTCAAGTTCGAAAAAGAAAGAAAAACCAACTTCCAAAGAGCAATTTATTCTGATTTGAACTAACTTATGATTATGAACACTCAACTTAAAACATTTGACACGGCAGCCTTGGTTTACTGGTCGCTACATTTTTTGTAGGGCCCGGAAGGAATTTTTCCTCACAGGCGAATTAACGCTTACACACTATTTAAAATAGAATAATAATTATATACATATTCAAAGTACGTAGATAAAAACATTAAAAGTAAAATTATATAATTCGTTTCAGAGGTTTTTGCCTTCCGAAGTCTGTCAGTAATTTGTATTGTGCAGTATTATAGTAATAGTAAAACAGTGCGTAAAACAGTAAAATAAGTGCGGTCATAAAATGGTGACTTTAAGCAATATTATGTTACAAATTAAATTAAAGGACTACGCAACGGCAGAGTGTCCATTGTAGGCTGGTGACTTCGACCTTGCCGACCTCTGATCAGTAGTGTCAGACAGTCTGGTCCAGTTCTCGTGCTTCCGGCGGAAAATATGGCCAAGATATCTAAAGCGACGTTCTCGTACAGCTTCTGCAATCAGATTAGGTGGTTTTATTCTTGACTGTATGTAACGGTTGGAGATATGGTCGTTGAACCTGATATTTAAGATTCGTCGCCAACATCTGAATTCGAATGCCTGTAGTCGGGCACAGTCGGCTATCTTCAAGGGCCAAGTTTCGCAAGCGTACAGTAGTGCTGGTCGGACAGCGGCAAAGTAGACTCTGAGTTTGGTGGAAAGTGTAACTATATATGTCAGATCTCCAAAGTTTTGGGCCAAGCATAGAAAATGCACTTTGGGCTTTGCCGATTCGAGCTGATATCTCAGCGGATGAGTCTCCATTCATTGTGATGATGCTTCCGAGATAGCAAAAACGGTTGACGTCCTCTAAAGCTGCGCCATTCAGAGTAAATTGCCGTTCGATCGGCAGGTGATGAGCGCATAACTTTAGTCTTCTCCACGCTGATACATAGTCCAACAGAGGACGCAAAATGACTTAGCTGATCGACCATGCGCTGCATTTCAACTGCAGAGTCTGCTAGCAATGCGATGTCATCTGCATAGTCTAAGTCTGTAAGAAAGTGGCGGCCCACTTGAATTCCACGACAAGACTCCAAAGACTTTTTCAGCACAGTATCCAGAACCAGGTTAAACAGAATGGGAGATAGTAGGGCACCCTGCTTCACCCCGGTGGATACTGAGAATGGAGCAGTCATTTTCTGTCCTATCCGCACTGTGCTGTTACTGAGGTTGTACATAGCTTCGATGAGGCTGACGATTTTGTCCGGTAGTCCCTTGAAGCGGAGGATTTCATACATGCGCTTTCTGTCCACCGTCGAAAGCAGCTTTGAAGTCAACAAAGACTGCAATCAGTGGTTGTGCGAATTCCTGCCGCTGTTCTATGATTTGCCGCAGAGCCATGATCTGGTCACGTGCCCCGGCCCGGTCGGAATCCACACTGGTTTTCCCGTAAAACCTCATCTACGTGAGTTTCGGATCCGCATAAGAGTGACTACCTCCAAGATCTTGGAGGCCACGTCGATCAGTGAGATGCCCCTGTAATTTTTGCAGTTCAATTTGTCGCCTTTTTGAAAAGTGGCACTAGGATAGATCCCTTCAGTTGGGTTGGGAAGGTGTTCGTTTCCCAGATCTCTGTCAGTAGCTTTAGCAGTCCTTCAGGCAGGCGGCATGGCCTCCTGGGCGCGCGGTAGAGGCTGCAGTCTGGTCACTTCCCTGGGCCCTCGTGGACTTTTGGGACAACACAGCTTGCGTGACTTCGCTGTATGATGGTGATAAATTGAGATGTTAGAATCCTTCAAAAATTTGAATGAAAGAGGTTATTTGGGCAGGACGGTTCAGCAAGGAGTCAAAATGCTCCTTCCATGCTCTAGATTCCACGAGACTTTTGTGATTAAGCTTTGTCAGTTTCTCGGCCTCACTGACGGGCCTCCTGTGGCCTGTTTCAATATCTTGAACAGTTTCCGGTCCTCTGCCGGTTAGCCTGGTTCATGGCATCCGCTTGATTGTTCCAATATCTCTCTGGTCGATGGGGCCATCATTGGCATGCGGACAATTTTAAAATCTTGCAGTGGAAGTAACAACAATTTCGGCGGTTGTCGACAAGCGCAATGGTTTCGACGGTCAGGTGTTCATCGCTACTCATGCTCACCACGACAGCAATTACGCGCGCACTGTCCACGACAGCGGCAACGGTCAGGCGCAAACTCCACGTCTGATGGTTATCCTGAAAAAACGATTCGACAACTCCACTTCAGGTGGACCGTAACAATGGATTTTGACAAGGCGTTCAATTCAATTCTCTTCGTAGGCTTATTGCGATGTGGGGCAGAGGCGTGGAGGCGGATTGTCACTAATGACGCCGCTATGATTGATCGAGGAAGTACGCGCGTTGGCTGAAACTGTCCTTTCCAGCGTTGACGCATATGTGGTCAAGCTGGCGATCTATCGTTCAGTCGCCGGGTTTCTGAATGGCGGCGGCGAAAACGCGGTGATTGATGGCTACTGGTCGTGGTTATTATGGCGATACCGCACGATCGCCGTTATCATTACCAGACCAGGCTGTTGCAGACCTGATAGAGATTTAACCTTTATGGTGATCAACATGGTGGCATCCAGTGTTTTTTGCTCAAAAAAGTGCGCAATGACACACTTTTTTCTAATTAGCAAAAATTTTGGAAACGTACCGCAATGCCACCACCTTACTAAAGGACGCGGAAAGTTATTTCTCAGAAGTTGCTCAGAAAAATTGCTCACAATATCATTACAAAAAATCTCCAATTTTTCCTGGGGCTCGCCCCAAACCCCAAATCCGCCACTTACCTACTACTGGTTTATCGCTAAGTTGCGACCCGACTTTCAGTAAACAGGCTAACATTAACATACAAGCACCCATGGCCTAACGTGCATATCATTTAATCTGACTTGTATATGCAACTCGCACTGCATATTCAAGTTATGAGACATAAAACAGATTGCCAAATTTTAATTTTTTTTAATTTAAGTTTTTGGAGAAGTTTACAAAACTTTGACAGCTAGGTTTGTTATTATCCATGTTTTCTCTACCCACCGATAGTTCAAAAAGCATATAAAAA
>JASAND010017791.1:0-13245 GCA_030248195.1 Trissonchulus latispiculum
GGGGGGGCTCCCCCCCAACATTTTCTGGGGGGGGGCCCCCTCTGAGACCCCCCCCCAACCCCCCCCCCCCCAGGACCAGACATGTGCAGGAGGGGAAGTTCTGGGGGGGGTGAAGGGCGGCCGCACGCCGCCGAAAAACCGGTTTTTCCGGTTTTTTACCGGAAAAATCCGGATTTGGGGGGGGGGAGTGAGGGACCCCTCTGGGGGGTGAGATCAGGTCTGGGTTGGGGTGGCTTGTTATGCACTATATAATATGCACTATATTATGCTGTACTATACTATATTATGCACTATATTAGTTTTTTACTGGAAAAATCCGGATTCTGGGGGGGGGGTGAGGGACCCCTCTGGGGGGGGGGGGGTGAGCTCAGGTCTGGGGGGGGGTGAAACCCCCCCCCCCCCCCCCCCCCCCCCCCCCCCCAAGCACACGTATGCCCAGGACCCCCCCCCAACCCTCCCCCAAAAAAATTTTTCAATTTTTATGTCAAAAATCGCATTTTCAGCCGTTTGTAATACTAATAAACATCGAATCATGAAGTAATTTTTATGGTAATTTATTTTTATTTTTATTTTAGGAAATTTTGGTTGGGGGGGGTAAACTTCGGAAATTTGGTGGTCGACCCCCGAAATGTGATGGGGAGTACCCCACCCCCCCCCCCCGAACCCCCCCCATAGGTGTAACGGAGATTTGGGGTGGGGGGGGCTCCCCCCCAACATTTTCTGGGGGGGGCCCCCTCTGGAGACCCCCCCAACCCCCCCCCAGGACCCCCCCCCAACCCTCCCCCAAAAAAATTTTTCAATTTTTATGTCAAAAATCGCATTTTCAGCCGTTTGTAATACTAATAAACATCGAATCATGAAGTAATTTTTACATTAGACAGTGGTTTTAAACTGTAAATCTTGATTGTCCAGGTGTTTCTAAGTTCAAAAGAAGGCTAATATTCAGTCAAAAAGTCCATAAAACTATTAAAAACTTGTATTTCTTGCAATAACAAGTACATTAAGCCAAAAATTTGGGACTTTTTGAAAATTTTTGCAAAATTTACCCTAAAAACACCCTAGTTTTGGCCAATTTTCGCGCCTTCGGCGCGACCACCCCCCCCCCCCCAGTGGGGGGGGGGACGTCCCCCCCCAAAAATTTCTGGGGGGGGTTGAAAAAATGCTTGGGGGGGGCTACCCCCCCCCAACCCCCCCACCTTACACCTCCCCCCCAAAATTCGGACCTCAGAAAATTCAAAAAATGGCCTAAAAATGCAAAATTTTCTGTATTTTAACGCTGTTTTTGTCGAAACAAGGCTTGTTTTTATCGTTTTAGGCGTTTTTACACCGTTTTAAACCAATTTTAAGCCAAAATTAGAGAAACTTTTTTTAAAAAATAACCATTTTTTAGCAAAATCTAGCTAACTTTTTGACCCCAAAAAGTGCTGGGGGGGGGTACATAGGTGTGGCTGGCGAAAAAAAGTGGGGGTGGGGGGTTCATAAAAAAGTAGGGTGGGGGTTTGGCGAAAAAGGGGGAGGGGGGGGTCGCGAAAAGTCGATTTGGGGGGAGGGGTAAGAAAAATTTTCTAGGGGGGGTCGGCGAAAAATTTCGAAAAAAGTCGGTTTTTCGATAAAAAATGAAGAATTTTCTCAATTTACAGCTATTTTTAACGATTTTTAGCTTAATTAAGTGAATTCTAGCAATTTTTCGCTAATTTTCGGAATTTTTTGGAAAAATTTCGAATTTTTAGCTAAAAATTTTCAAAAATTTAGGTAGGGGTTTGAAAATTTCTAGGGGGGAGGGGTCTGAAAAAATCGATTTGGGGGGAGGGGTAGGAAAACTTTTTGGGGGGGGGGGTTGGCGACCCCTCCATTTGGGGGGAGGGGTCCCCCCCCCCCCCCCCCCTAAAACACCTATGGGGGGGTAACCAAAAGTGGGGGAGGGATAGTCCAAAAATCTGGGGGGGGGTAAAGTTGGTCGAAAAGTTTGGGGGGGAGTACCCCCCCCCCCCCCCCCCCCCCCCCCACCCCTGGTGAAACTATGCTCGGGGGGGGGGGCAGCCAAAAGTTGGGGGAGGCATAGGTGTGGCTGGCAAAAAAAGTGGGGGTGGGGGTTTGAAAAAAGTAGGGTGGGGGGTTTGGCAAAAAGAGGGAGGGGGGGTCTAGAAAAAGTCGATTTGGGGGCAGTGGCGGATCCAGGGGGGGGCCGGGGCCCCCCCTTTGCGATTTGGGCCCCCTCCTTTGACATTCCGGGCCCCATAGGTGTAACGGGGATTTGGGTTGGGGGGTCCCCCTCCCCCGGAATTTTGCGGGGGGCCCCCATTTTACACCCCCCCCAAACCCCCCCCCCCCCCCACGACCCCCCCAAACCTCCCCCAAAAAATTTTTTCTATTTTTATGTCAAAAATCGCATTTTCAGCCATTGCTAATGCCAAAAAACATTCAACTATGAAGTAATTTTAACATTAGACAGGGGTTTTAAACTCGAAAACTTGATTGCCAACATGTTTCTAAGTCTAAAATAAGGTCAATACTGAGTCAGAAAGTCCATAAAACTTTAGAAAACGTGTATTTCACGCAATAATGAACAGTTTAAGCCAAAAATTTGGACATTTTTGAAAAATTTTGCAAAATTTACCCTAAAAATACCCGATTTTTGGCCAATTTTTCGCGCCTTCGGCGCGACTACCCCCTCCCCCCCAGTTGGGTGGGGGGGGCCAGGGGCCCCCAAAAATTTTTGGGGGTGGTTTGTAAAAATGGCTGGGGGGGGTTACCCCCCCCCCCAAACCTCCCCCCAATTACACCTATGCCGGGCCCCCCCTTAGAAAAATTTTTCAGCTGTTTATATGCATATTTTAGAGTAAAAATAAGCATAATTTTAATAAATTTCACAAATTTTTTAAAAAATTTCGCCTGCGGCGCACTTATACTTCTGTGCTGCTTTATTACGTATATACACTAGCGTAGCCAGAAAAAAAATTTCGGAGGGGGGCAAGTCAAAATTTCTCTGAAATTAGTGCTGAAACGGAACTCTGTAGAGTCCGATTTCAAGTGCAAGCTGGTATTTTTGAGATATTTTCGTGTAAAATTAGCGCCGCAGGCGAAATTTTTTGGAAATATTTATTCAAATCCCTATTTGTTGTTAAAATTTTTTCTTTCGCCTTCGATTTCGGGGGGGGGGCATGCCCCCCTCGCCCCCCCCTGGCTACGCGCCTATATATATATATATATATATATATATACACATATATATATATATATATATATATATATATATATATATATATATATATATATATATATATATATATATATACGTAGTTCTGTCTCTGTGCCAGAACTTCTGTCTCTTAGTGTCTTCTATTTTGTTTCCTTTCCTGTTTTGTACGTAAGTATATATATACATGGGGAATGCAGGATTGATAAATGGCAGCTTCTGAAAGTGCTCTAGAATAAATTGAAATGAAAAATTCTGAAAAGAATTCTGAAAGTGCTCTAGAATAAATTGAAATGAAAATTCTCATCCAATTCCCGTTTTGGTTTTCCACTGATCGATTATACAACTCAATAACTCATCTCATCTTAAGTCTTAACTAATCTTTTATTCTTTTTAAACATTTGAATTGCTGAATTTTCCACGATTTCAAAAAATTCTTCAACTTCTGGGGGGCTCCGCCCCCCAGTCCCCCCGTTTTGCACATTACCTTTCTTGCCCTGGTAACTTGTCCTCTTTATTGTCACCATTCCTCGTATATATACTATATATTTTACTGCAAGTTTTTAATTGCGTAACTTACTATATGTACATATATATCTCCATTTTGTTTATTTAATCTTTTCAAAAGTTTTCATGAAGGTTTTTTCCAATTTCAAAAAATTCTTCAACTTCTGTGGGGCTCCGCCCCCCTGACCCCCCGAGTATATACTTGTGTAAATTCTCCATGCTTTGCTTCACTCACGGGATATAGTTGTTTTCAAATTGGCAAAATTCAAAGTGAACTACCCTTTCCATACACAATTTTAATTTTCTTGTTTTAATATTTTGTTCCTGGAAAAAGAAATCTTTACCACCCCCCTCCCGGAAAAATTTGGTTACCCCCCCCCCCGGAAAAATTTATCAGCGGGCCCCGCCCCTTTTCAAAATCCTGGATCCGCCACTGTTTGGGGGGAGGGGTAAGAAAAATTTTCGAGGGGGGGGGTCGGCGAAAAATCGGTTTTTCGCTAAAAAACTGAAAATTTTTCTCAATTTTCAGCTATTTTTAGCGATTTTTAAGGTAATAAGGCGAATTTTAGCAATTTTTCGCTAATTTTTTGAAAATGTTCGATTTTTTGGCTAAAAATTTGCAAAAATTCAGGTAGGGGGTTGAAAATATTTAGGGGGGGGGGTCGGCCGAAGGCCGATTTGGGGGGAGGGGTAGAAAAATTTTTTAGGGGGGAGGGTCTGCGACCCCTCCATTTGGGGGGAGGGCCCCTCCCCTTAACACACCTATGGGGGGAGGGTAAGTCAAAAAATTTGGGGGGGGGGTAAATTTGGTCAAAAATTTTGGGGGGATACCCCACCCCAATCCTCCCCCCCCCCCAAAGGAAACTATGATTTTACCACATTGTACATTTGTTGTAAAATCATGGTAACTGTTTACAACGTTTTTGCAATGCTTCAGCTTAAGTTTTAACAACTTTACTGCATATTTACCACTTTGTAAATTCGTTTTAAAATCGTTGTAAAAGCATAATAAACAACAGCTACTATGATTTTACAACAAATGTACCATGTGGTAAAATCGTTGTAAAAACGTTGTAAATTCGTTGTAAAAATTGTAAAACCATTGTAAATTGGTCCAATTTAATTTATATACAACGATTTTATAACGGATTAACCAGAATTTTACAACGTAGTAAAAATATTGTAAATACATATAAAAACCGAGGAAAAACCGTTCTAAATTCGTTAAAATCTCATGGTAAAAACGAATATAAACATTGTAAATCCATTGAAAAATATTAAAATTTCATTAAAGTTCCGTGGTAAAATCATGGTAAAATCGTTGTACCTTGCGCAGCAATTTACAACGATTGCCATAAAAGTTCTTCCTGTGGCCAGATTTGACTTTATTCCCTCCCCCCCCCAACCCAAACAGGTGGTACACCTATGACAGGCCCAACACATATATATTATCCCCTCTTGCGCGGAGCATTTTTGTATACATATACTTCTGTTTTTTTTAGGGTTTTGAAAGTGGGGGGGGCGAACCAAAGGTGTAAAATACCAAAATTTTTAGCGAAAAATTAGCATTTTTAAGGTAAAAACGCAAAAAAATCGCTGTTTTTAAGCTTAAAATGAGCTTATAAGTCCATAAATTAGCTAAAAATTGAGAAACGTTTTGAAAATTTGACCTCAAAAACCTAATTTTTTGCCACTTTTGGGCGACCCCCCAAAAAGTGGGGGGGCTTGCCGAAAAGTGGGGGGGATGAAAGTGGGGGGGGGCTCCGAAAAGTGGAGGGGGGAACCGAAAAGTGGGGGCCCGCCCACCCCGCCCCCCCCCACTAAAAAAATGCCAGTACTTTTGCTACGCTAGTGCATATTGTCCCATCCTTTGCGTCTTGCGAATTATATTTCTCATGCTTTGGTGAGTCTGCCGGTCCGGAGGGTCCATCGGTCGGACCTTCTGCCAGAAGGGAGTTGAGTTGCCTAAAACATACACTATATAGGTTGTTTTTTGGGTCGCTGAGCTAGAATTTGGCATTAGTATGCCCTAGCGGTTGCCCCAGAGGCACTTTAGAAAAAGTTGGTAGTGATTTTTCTTTTGTAAATTTGTTCACGAAAATATCACCCGCCGGTGGCGAAGCCAGAGGACATGGCAGGGAATCCAGTATGGTTGGATAGCTTAGAGTTAGGACATGTCACATGCATAATATTATGGGGTAGCTGCGCAAAGTCTATGGGCGTACCAGCAAAAATTTCAATTTTGGTCCGTAGTTGTCCGAGGGTCGGATTTTGGGTGGGTCGACTATTTTGGGCACCCTAGTCGGAGGAGTTGAACCTCGGCAGCCAAACTTTATGTTAAGGTTGGGACTTGTAGCTATTATATACGTACCACGCAAACTATTTTTTGGCTGTGGCTTTTTGTTCGCCTTCTAGAGGTGGGTGATTTATTTGTGAATTTTCTGGATGTTTTTTGTGAACATGTTTTGTATATACGTATATAATATTATTCTTCTTTAAGCTTTTCAGCTTTATTACCTCACAAATGAAGTCATTGATCTGGCTTTCATGGTTTCCAATGGTACTTATTTATTTCTTGCATTAGTGTTGTCATTGGCCACATTCGGAATCCCATACTGCTTTGGGGTTATTGTCTATGCTTGTTTTCTTCTTTTTGGGTGAGTTACTCACTTTCGTTCATTACTATTGTTCATTTCTGCAAACGACGCTATTTTTGACCAAAAAACCTAGACTGTAGGTTATACTTCTAGACTTGCTCTTTCTAATAGGATATATAGGCGGCTGCTATGGTTGGGGGAGTAGGCGACCATTGCTTTTTCCCCTCTGGCTATACATACGAAATCAACAATGATTTGTTTTTCTTTCTTAAATTCCCTTATGGAAAGTGGTAGGAGTGTGCCAAAGATCTTTACATAAATGCCCCCTCTTCACCTCACCAAAAACTAATTTAGCGATGGACAGAATTAACATAGAATATATGATATACAAACGTTTGTATACCGGTATTGAATTTTAGGTTTCTGATAACTTTGCTTGTTCGAGGGTATAGTCGTGCTAAAGATGTGATCTGTGAATATGACTATGTTAATCTAAATTCTGGCTCCAAAGGGCAGCATTGTGTAAGTTTGTTTTTTGAATACGTATTGCTTTATATTTGCTTTGATTGCTGTTATATACATGTCGCAGGAAAGTTTTTATTGGACGCTTTTTGCACTTTTTTGGTGCGTGAGTCGAGATGGTCGTGTGGTCTACGGCCCTGGTTAGAACTCCCGATCTTACGGTCGGTGATTCGATCCCTGGAGGCCACAGAGCTTTCTCGACTCTAGCCAACCCAGCTATCCATCCTTCATTGGTCGGTAAATGGGTCCACTACGGTGGGAAGGTAACAGGAGTCTGTGCAGAAGGGCCGGCCCCCCTTCCATGGATGCAGTCATCATTTGAGGTGACACTCCTGCCTCTAAGGCTGAGAATCCAGGAACCGGCACCCCATGTCCTGTGGCGGGACGGAGATATGTCCAGGGGTAAACCTTTACCTTTACCACTTTTTTGCTTTCTTAATTGAAATCCTTGAGCAGAACACAGAAATCCAATCCTAATATTTACCCTATTTTTACAGTGGTTATAATTGCATATTTTGATTGTTCACACTCACAGCCACAGATCATCATAGAATTCCATAAAAATTGGGAAACGTTTTTGCAATACACTCTTCATATATAAATTTTCTAGGATATAAAGGGGTTTTGAGAGAGCGGCACTACTCCGAATGTTGTAGAAACTTTTGAAAATCGCACTAAATCCGTCGTGGAAATCGGCAAAACTACTTCTCTTGCTAGTTCGATTCTTTTAGCTTAGTCGTTTTTTGGCAGTGTTTCGAAGCTTTCCCACTTTGCCCTCTTCCCTTTTCGGCATGTCCCCTACTAGTGATGTGCGTCGGAGCGAGCTCCGGAGCGGAGCTCCGATTTTCGGTGCTCCGGAGCGGGCTTCTGCTCCGGAGCTCCAGGTACCCGGAGCAGCCTTTTGCAAGCTTTGAAGGTGCTAAGAAAAATTCGAAAGTATGATTTTTCTGTGAACCCCACGATTTCTCCTCTTTGCGATTATGTCTGTCGTCTGTTATATCTTGTTTTATGCTAAACATTGACTAAATCAAGAACCCGACAAGTAGGACAATGCTATTACAACTGTTAATTCTGCAAAACAGACCTGTATTCAAAGCCTGGACCCTGTAGATTTTAAGATTTAAATTGCAAGTACACAGCAATTATCTATAATGCACTTCATTCAAGTATATAATTGCCTAGAACGTTGCTTCAATCTTTAGAAATGCAGTTGAAGTTGGAGTTTATCTCTTTTTGGAAAAAGATTATTGCTTAATTTATTAAAGCACCAGCACCTCCTGAAGCAGAGCTGGAGATATACTCCAGGAGCCTGGCTTATTTTTACTGGGGGGGCTCACTCGGCGACCTCCCCCCCCCCCCATTCGAGGTTCCCCCCCATAAATAGTCCTCCCCATAAATTTCGACCTCCCCCCCATAACCCAGAAAATAGCTAAATTTTACGATTTTTACCCTAAAATTTCAAACAATTTTCAGGCGTTGCCGGATTTTTAACGAAATTTTCGTTATTTTATCTTAGAAAACACCTAAAATTAGTTATTTTTTAGCGATTTTTTGGCAGTTTGTGCACAAAAAACGTTAAAATTTACAAACTTTTTGTGAAAAATATGCCCCCCCATTTTTGGTGAGCCCCTCCCATCGAGGGCGGGGGGGCAACTTTGAGCCCCTCCCCCCATAAATTTTGGCCTAAAAATAAGCCAGGGAGCCCATGTTATAAACGCTGAAACCTAGGTTAAGTCGTAAACCCGGATTAATTTTGCACATCTTCAACATGAAATTGACCCGGATTAGTGGCTTAACCCGGGTTTAGGCGATGATAACATCGGCCGCAGGGCAGGCCCGCACCCAGGATTTTGGAAAGGAGGGGGCCCAAGGTAAAACGCAACGGGGGGTCTGGGGGCGGAGCCCCCCAGAAGTTGAAAAAATGTTTGCATTTTTGCCCCAAAACAGTACATTGAACGTTAATTTCTTGCAAAAAGTAAATAATCGCGCCGAAGGCGCGAAAATTTTTTAAAAATTGCTGTTTTTGCCATAAAAATAGCAAAATTTTTCTATTTTGTCATCCCAAAAGGGGGGGGTCTAGACCCCTTGAACCCCCCTGGGTGCGGCCTTGCCGCAGGGGTCACTTATCTTTTTTACTTTTTTATTAAATGGTGCCGGCAAGTGGAATTTCTATGAAATTTTGAAGGTAGGCGTTACAGTGTCAATTTCAGCAAGTTCAAAATTTTACTAAAATTCTGGCAGTTTAAGGTGTTTCCGACAGGTTCGGCATCGGCAAATTTTTTCCATTTTTTATTTCCAAATATTAAAGTAACACAACAAGAGCCTTAGATAATTGCAACGCTCTTGTTGTGAAGTGAGACATCCAGTTGTGAAGTGAGACTTTAGTTATGAAATGAGCCTTCTAAAGTCTGACCAAAAAATGTAGAAAGCGAAATTGTTTTCTTTATATCTCAAAAACGCTTCAAGATAGCTACCACAAAGTATATATTTTCTGAACCGGACTGATAAGATCTTTCTTTTCGTGAAAAATTTTTCGAAATTTCCCGTGCGATTTCAAAGGGCGCCGCTTTTATATGTACAGAAGGATTCGTACATGGTACTGCCGCGATTTTTTTAGGAAAATTTTCCTCTTGTATGAACGTTCTACACACCAAATTTCAACTTATTTGGCAGAAAATTGCGTGAGTTATTCAATTTTTTAGATTTTCAAAATCCTTTGATTTTTGCCGCTTTTTCGAATTTGACTGGTTATTACTCGCGACTCGCTCAACGGAAAAATTTTTTCGATTACCGCCTAGGCGTCCGCGTTCACCTGATATATGTGAGATTTCAAAATTTGAAAGTCGATTTTTTCGTCCTGAAAGTCCTGAAAATCTGATCGAAAAATTTTTCAGTTCAGCGAGTCGCGAGTAATAACCAGTCAAAGTCGAAAAAGCGGCAAAGATCAAAGGATTTTGAAAATCTAAAAAATGGAATAACTCACTCAATTTCCAGCCAAAACAATTGAAATTTGGTGTGTAGAACTTTCATACAAGGGGAAAATTTTCCTGAAAAAATCGCGGTAGTACCATGTACCAATCCTTCTGTACATAAAAGCGGCGCCCTTTGAAATCGCACGGGAAATTTCAAAAAAATTTTCACGAAAAGAAAGATCTCATCAGTCCGGTTCAGAAAATATATGCTTTGTGGTAGCTATCTTGAGGCGTTTTCGAGATATAAAGAAAACAATTTTGCTTTCTACATTTTTTGGTCAGACTTTAGTTGTGACATCAGCCTTCTAGTTGTGACATGAGACTTTTAGTTGTGAAATGAGACTGGTTTTGAATGTAGACACAACGATATCCATTACCCTCAATATAAAAGACAGAGATATAAGATAAATTACAGAGACATAGGGTTCTAGCAAACTTTTTAAGAATAAGTCCGGTAGGCTACTCGACAATGTTGGCTTGGAAATTCTTTCAACGTCATTGCTTCTCTTTCCCCACCCTTGTCCATCAGCTTTTTCATAAAAAGTAAGCGGGTTAACTTAAATGGATTAAGTATAATATAACGTATTCATAAAGTCGTGAATTAAAACACTCAACCGGATTAAGCTAGTCAGCTTATATCGCGGACAAAACTTTAATCCGTTTAATCGGTGAACGTATTCGTAAAATGATTAAAATTTTTGGTAATCCGTTTAATCCTTATCAAAAGACCCTACGTATGCGTCTACCACTGACCCTTTACCCCTTCCCCGGCAAACAATCTGCCACGCAAGTATATATATATATATATATATATACGTATAAGTTTGGTAGGCTGCGATTCAATAGGCTTTCTGTCATTAAGTCAATCAGTCCAAATAGGTATATATGTCCAGGATTTGATTTTTCCTTTCTTTTCTTACGAGAGATGTAGATTTTGAGCATACATATTTCTAGCATTTACAGTGCTATGATATATCCGTGCTCGTGTTCCTCTCTCGTTTGCCCTAGAATTCCTACTGGGCAGAGGGCGAAGGTAAATTTCTTGAATGACGCCATCTTGTGCCACTGTTACTTTTCTTTGCTCATCCAGTATTCTTTTGTTGTCAAAATGAGGCTGTCTTACAATCCGCCAAAATACCGGAGCCAGGGGAATCAATAGTGTGCTGTAATAAAGAACAGTTTAGTACAGAAACATTTAATAGTCAATTTAGTTTCGTAGTCTCGTAGTTCGTCCCCTGACATTTTTCAAATGAGACCCTCCTTGGAATCCATGTCGAGCACTTGTAACTAGAATTGTACGAGGGAGGCCCCCCAAAAATTGTGTTGCCGCCCTCGGGAATTTTTTCCTGCCATGTGTAAAACGCCCATTTTTCAAAAACGTTTTGCGCATTCGGTGCGTTGACCATCATAAATACTTCTAAAATAAATAAATCTAAAATACGTTCTAAATACCCTAGTGGCTGTGATTCGCTTACGTTTGATTCGATTCAATTCAGTTTACGATTCAGTGATTCGATTCAGTTTACGCATCATTTGCGTGCATGAAAACGTATTGAGCTTCATTTCGCTTCTTTAATTCAAAGAATGCTTTGAAAAACTTCCTCAGACGTTACAAGTTTGAAAAATTTTTCAACTTCTGGGCGGGGGCAGTGCGAATTTTTTGAAGTTAGATGGGTCTAATTTGTGTGGAGAAGTTAGCCGGTATCTGGGTGGGGGGAAAAATTTTTTTTTTTTTTTTTTTTTTTTTTAAGACTTGGACTGTGGTCGCCCCTCCAGGATTAGGTCTTGGAGGTTTTCCGTTTTGAGGGTTTTTTTTTCAATTTTTTTTTTCTTATAAAATTTTTCCTCCCTGCTTCGCCAGTTTTTTTTAAGACTTCTTCAGCTATTTTAAGCTTAAAATTAAGCTAAAAATTGCATATATATTTAGCTCAGCAGCAAAAAATAAGCATTTTTCCAAAAACTTTTAGCCCCCTTAGAAATGTGTGCGCACTCTAGACCCCCCCCAGACTTCCCCCTCCAGAAATTTTGCGTAGGAAAAAGCCAGGGACCGGTTCCATAAAATTTGGACTCGCATGCTGGCACTAGTATGCGAGAACTCGCAATGCCAGTGCTAGCTGTCGAGTCATGTGTACCATAAAACTTTTGCTTGACTCGACAAAATTAGCTAAGCGAGAAAGACGACTCGACAAACTAGCAGTGCTAGTGCGAGGACAACACTGCGAGTCCGAGTTCGCAATAAAATAACCATAATCCGGTAAAAAATCGCATAAAATTCAAATGTCAATGAAACTTTGCAAAATTTGCAGGCATCCGAATAAAGATTCAAACACGTGCGTCTCTGGATTTTGACTCTATTTTGTTAAAAAATGAAAAGTTATCAAACTTTAATTCTCACTTCTCTAGTCAAAATAGACTAGAGAATTAGACGGATGCTAGTAGCGTACTAGTAAGGCACGACGAAAGTTTGATAACTTTTTATTTTTTATCAAAATAGACTCAACATCAAGAGACGCACGTTTTTGAATCTTTTTTCAAATGTTTGCAATTTTTATCAAGTTTCATTGAGATTTGAATTTTATGCGATTTTTTACATGATTATGGTTTTTTCAGGCGAACTCGCACTCGCAGTGTTAGTCCTCGCACTAGCACTGCTAGTTTGTCGAGTCGCCGCACTGACTCGCTTAGCTAATTTCGTCGAGTGAAGGGAAAAGTCTTATGGTACACCTGACTCGACGACTAGCACTAGCATTGCGATTGCGAGTCAAAGTTTTATGGAGCCGGCCCCAGGTTATTGTGCGGATTATGTCTCAAGCCTTATATATAACTAAGAGCTTGACGCTTGTCCACTGTGTGTGTCCTTGTGTCCTTGTGTGTTAATATAATCCTCTTGGTAATATATACATACTCTCATGCACATACCTGTAGCCTTGAACCAATGCATATATGCTAGTACTTCTTATATGAGTGAATTTAGTTGGTTTTCTACCACCTTCTGTGTAGAAGAGAATGAATATGATGATCGCGCTGCTGGTTTGTATCACAAGTGTTAAAAGGAGTCTTCTAAAATTATTATAATTATATATAATTATAATGCATTGTGTAACCGGCTATCTCACCTGGGAGATAACTGGCTACCGCTGGGTAACTACCTCCGAATCTAAAGGTTTTCATGGGGTAGCTCGGAGAGCACCCCATAATATGAGCTAAAACGGTCAAATGCAGCCTTTGAAAACGTTAATTAAGCAAAACTAATTAACGGTAAGGAGTTGGGAACTAAAAATTGCATTTCTGAAATCTCAGACCACGAGCTTTCGAATGATACCAAAACTTGCCCGGAAAAAATGAACTTTGAAAAAATCGACTTTTCTGACCACTTTGTATGTGTGGTTTTTTTTTCTGTTGTGTTCGTCCTTTACACTTTTGTACAATTTTGTGTCCAACGGATTTTTCA
>JASAND010017792.1:0-22908 GCA_030248195.1 Trissonchulus latispiculum
AATTACACTTACGCACTGCTTGTGTTTTTGAGCTTAAGCGCGTAAATATAGAGCGAGTGAGCGCACCCTCGTTTGAACCCCGTACCCATATTGGGGCGGAGTGAGAGGGAGTCAATTTGGGGAGGGGTCCGCTGATAGCGAACATAGCATAGTTTAGGCTTCTGACTGAATAGAGTGTGGCGCTTGTCATACTCTTATACGTTATGTCCTCTTGTCGTGACAGACAACACACATTTGCTGTTGAACCAGTGCTAGTTTACTATTGCCTTGTCTTGGGCATTTTCCTAAAAGCCGTGGTTACACATGACAATCTTGTAACAACGCGTTGCCACAACGCGTTAGGCACACGTTGCTACAGAATTGTCACGACGTTGTTCGTGTAACCAGTAACACAACGTTGTGACAAATGGTGACAACGCGTTGGACCATGCCCGATTTCGTTGGGACAACGCAATAGTAAACATAGCGTTGGTTCAACAGCAAGTGTGCGTTGTCACAATCTGTTGTCACATGTAACCACTCAGTTGTCACGAGTGACAACTATGGAAGACAACTGCCGTTGTCACAGCGCGTTATCACAAGATTGTCAAGTGTAACCACGGCTTGTCCGGAGTGTCTCAACGCTTTGTTATTAGTTACACCAGAGTAAGAAGAAAAAAAAAAAAAAAAAAAAAAAAAAATGATAGCAAAGGTACATCTCCGTACTCTTCCTTAATGTAAATGGTCTGTCCGGATACTCTGTACATTACGGCCGAAATGTTGGGAGGGGGGCCACGGTTAGCACAGTTTAACCATGTGTTTATATGAGTTGAACTAAAACGCATCTGATTGGCTAATTGATTACCTTAGGTCAAAAATACATGTATAATACGAGATCTTAGTGGGGGGTCAGCTTAACGTTGTTAAGCGTGTGTTTATATGCGATTGAACTGAAATGTATTTGATTGGGTACTTTGCATCTGCTACTTAAATGCACTGATGAGGGTTACGGTAGCTAATATAGCCAATCAAATGCATTTCAGTTCAATCTTATGTAAATATACGCATATTAACGCTAAGCTGTTCCCGGGGGGACACCTTATTCCTCACGTAATTTTGACACAAGGTAGGCGACTAGCCAATCAGATGCGTTTTTGTTAAAACACATACTAACACATGGTTAACTGTGTTAACCGTGACCTCCCCGAGAATTCGGCCGTATTTTGGCGAGCATCTAGAATCTAGAAAACACTAGGAAGGGCACGGTGTCGTACTCTTCGTATTATAAAACCATTATGTAGCAACGGCAGTTGTGACAACGCATTGGGACATGATTTTTAAGTGTAACCACGGTTTTACAGGTAATCTACCTCCACGTTACTACCGTATGGATGATAGATACCTAGGAGTAATTCCTGACTCAGTTTTTCTGTCCTACTGCAAATTTCCTCCTCTAAGATTTAGTTTTCCTAATTCTAGGTGGTGGACTGCTCAGTTAAACGGCGATTTCACGCATCATTTGTCCCAGTATACGTTCTCTAGCGACCCACTCTAATTGGTTGTTTTCTGGCGGAGGGCGGGCTGAAATTCGGCTATGGAATTGGCGTCCGGACTATGATGAGTATCAGCCGAGGGGGCGTCTCAAACTGGCCACTGATGTGCGCATTTTGGCTATGGATATCGTCCCTTGTTGCCGTAGTGATCATTGGCTGATACTTGCGGTTACCACTTCCAGTGGCCATATTAAGTATATATTTAGTCCTAGATTTTGTTGTATATAAATATTTAATATAAATATTTAAAATTTCTGGCAATAAATTGTTTTTGCTGTTGCATTTTAGATTATGAGAGTTTTGGACAAAGGTTGAACTCTACGTTGTCGCAGTGAACCGTTTTACGAAATGATTTGAAAGCAGATTAATAAAGCTTAATGTTGCACGGCTTACTGTAATTTTTCCACTGGAATTCTGGATTGGTTGTATATGTCTAGCTGGGGTGTTGAACGTCCATGATTCCATCGTAATTTCTTGGATCCCTTTTGTTCTAGACTGTTTCACTTTAATTCCTGCTCTGGCATCCTATTTCCCTGGCTATCGACCGAATCCTTTCACTCTGCCCTGCTGTGTGCCAAATTTCTGCCGGCTGAAGCCAGTTACTGCTTTCTGTTGGCCAGTGGGACCAGGGGTCAGCTGATATCGCTGCGAGTGGACACTACAGTTCCTGAGCTTAGCGTTCCCGCTGAACTGGCCTCTACAGATCACGTGACTGATGATCAGTTTTCATTGATTGATTCCCAGTCGCCTCAGTTGACTCAGCAGCCAGTTGCTGACTGTGCTGTCATGTCTTTGGCTGTTGACCAGGGTGAGGCATTAAATGTATAAATGGCTGCAGGATGCTGACGTGACGCTCTAGATAAGTCGCCAAGAGAGCTATTTACTGAAAAAATGCAGGCTCGCCTTAGTTTGGGCCGTTCCAGTGGCGCTTGTCATACTCTTATGTATTATGTACTCTTGCTATACTGCGAACAAACAGTACAGGGACTACTGAAGACTAAGTAGACCTCTGCTAACACGAACGTTTAACATTTATTTTATTCAACTAAAGGGTGACACTTTGTTTTTGTGTCGTTGATTTCCAGTTGATTGCTTATTAGTACCGTTAGTCAGGTTGTGGTGAGATCACAGGATACTGTCTTTTTTGCTGCATTTTTTGCAGTTTTTCTTTAGGTAATCGCCTGCTGCTCGGTTTGGACTCCGGCCAGCTGGCGATTGCTGAGCTCTCCTGCCGGATGCCAGATCGCCAGGTGTCCGTGTCTGCTCTTTCTCTCATCAAATTCCATTCTTCCGCCGTTACCGGTAGGCCTTACCGTTGCTGCGGTTCCTATTTTCTCTAAAAATTTCTTTATTTTTCCGTTTTTCCTGGAACAGAATTCCTTTTTTATATATTTCCTTTTTTTCAAGTTAGGCCGCTATGCAGTTCCTGTCATGGGTGTAAACCTCACAGTTGGAGATTGGTTGATGTGGTTGCAAATAGTTAATGGTTGGCTGAGTTGGTAGAGCGTCTGCGCGTAGAGCGAACAGTTATTGGTTCGATCCCAACCAGGGTCTAAAATTTTTTAAACTTCTAGATTTCTTTTAGGTGTGATGGTTGTAAATGATTTGGTGATAACAGTCAGTACTGATCAATGTATCGGACTGCTGAGGCTTACCTGGACGGCAGGAGCTGTGAGTTGACGCGCGTCGACGCTCTGATCTGTAACATGCCGTTTTAGCAATTTAAAATTTCATTGCTAACGGATTTATGCTCACGAACGCAAGCAGACGCTTAGTGCGCTTCCACTTGCTACCTGCAATTATGAAATCGCTCTAATAATGGATTGCACCAACCTAACTTTCAGAATAGCTGGGGAATAGCAGAAGACTAAGTCCTATTTTTGAATGGAAAACCAGTAGTTAGTCTTGTGCTATTCCACAGCTATTCCTAACTATTTTGGCGCACTACACCGTAAGCCGCTATCTTCTTTTTTCCGGCATGCTATATCGTCACACTGTAGCTTCTACAGAATTGTGACGAAGAACAAGAAATTTGAGTTCTTTGAACTTAATTTAATATGCAAAATTAGTGCACTAGTGCGACTTAATTTTGTATTCTTTTACGTTAGTCTGTTTGTTCGTTTGTATTTTAGATTCCATCGCGACCACGTTTTGTTCATTCGTCGGTGGAAGATCCCTCTGGTATTGTCTTCAGCAAAAGGTGTGTTGGTTTTCTACGTACTAATTAATAATTAACTGATATCTCTAACGTCCTCAATTTGTCTAGACAAGTTTCTGTTATACTTTTCGCATTTTGCTCATAGTTTTGACAGAAAATTTAAGATAATTCTTCGTTTAACACCTAACTTTATGACTTTATTTTTCAGACATGGTATCCTAATATGCGGTAGAGGTCTTACAGTTTTGCCAGTTGAACTGTGAGCGGCTTTATTAACATTGTGGAGTGCTTTAAATTTATATATGTATTTCTGTGTCGTATACGTTTTTTATGAAATTAAAAACCCTGTACGTTGTTGTGATAGTAGCCTTCTCCGTAGATTTAGCTCTTTTTATCTTTAATGCTTTTTGTGCAGGTTGAAATGAGATAACAAAACAGGTTTTATTTTGACTTTAGAGTTATCTACAACATTAATTTAATTAATCGGATTTACTCATGCAACGTATGACTTATGAGTCATCTTAAAAGCGTATTATACCTTTTGTAGTGTATTGTATGTGCGCTTCATAAAGGTTAAGGCAGGCTTATAAGATAATTACATTACAACTCTTATACGGCTGGTACGTACGGTACGGCGATGTTTATAAGACGGATAAAACTGAAATGACGCAAGGATTTTATACACTGTTTCCTCGAAAAATTAACATGAAGTTTCGTGTTGACCACAATCCACATACATAGGGGACTATACGGTAATGAAATAAGTTAAAGCGAAACGCTACACTACCTACCTATGTATAGGTGCGAATATAAGGACAGAAAAAACTATAGTGCCAAGTGTAGACTAAATAGAAAACTTGAAATGATATACATTCAAGATCATCAGAAACTGTTTTAAGCTTCAAAACTTACTTTAAAATTTGGGGCAGTAAAACCCTACGTATATTTATTGACAAGATCAGACAGAATACCTATACAAAAACTGAAATAAATACATGGTAAACATTTGCATACATATCTAATCAGCTACAGTTTTACCAGTGTCTTGTGGTTAAAGCAGACCCAGTAGAAAAGGATTCAAAGCAGTCACCGAAATTGTAAATTTGCAAAATATCTGAGGGTAACGTTTCCACAAAATCAACGGATAGAAAGTTGACCACTCTTTCTCCGCGACTGGATACACACCGGGCCATTCGACATTGGCCTAAAGCTTCGGACAAGATCCCCAGAGTAGCATTGCCGATATGTGTTAGACAGTAATTTAATGAGTATATCTTCCCTATGACTTGGAAGTCGATGAAGGGCGAGGGACTGTGTCCACAGCGCATATCAATCAGGCTCAACTTTTTATCCTTTATGATAACGTCCCCCGAAGGACCGCTGACCGCACGATAGGCTAGATAGATGATGTCAATCCACCGGTCTGCGTCAGCCGGTCCCTCCACAGCCATAGGGGTCATCTCCTGATGTGCAATATTATACAGTCCCCGGTGAATGAAGACTAGAACTCGACGCTGGGCTTGCCACAGCTCTGCGACTTTCGGTAACCTTTGGTTCTGGGCCCAAAAGGACTCCAGGGGAAATATCTGGTCGCCTAGAATGGCATTGAGCTGCCAGAACAGCTCAATTGCCATCGTCTGAGGCGCTGTGGGTGGTCCAAAGGCGTGCCAGTCCCGATTGATGTGAAGAATCACGATTTCCTGAGAGTACAGATTCAGAAAACATTTGACGTCTTCCAGCCCCTCAGAGAAGGGACCGAAAAAGTGACTGGTCCATTCGTTGTACGGAGGCCCCGCGTGACAGAACTTCAGCTGACCTAAAGAAATATATAATATCAAGAGTACATAATATAAGAGTGTGCCAGTGCCACTAGGCACACTCTATGTTGTCAGAGCAAAAACTATGCTCGTTAACGGCCCACTCCCCCCCCCCTCCCGCAAATCAGATCCTAGTGACCCCCCCGCAAATCAGTACCTAGTCGAAACGGGGGTACGCTCACTCGCTCTGTGTTTATGTGCTTAAGGAGAGGTCACTTTGGTCAAAAATCGATAGTCACGGATTTCGCTCATTTTCACACATAATATGCCCCCATATGTTCTTAAAAACAAGACAAAATATTAGTGTTCGAAATCAAACTGTGACAGAGTTATCCAGGTTCAAAGCTGTAAAACTTGAAAATTCCGGTGATGAGCCCTGCAAGGTCAGGTGGTGACCGAACGCGATCGAGAACAGGGTTGATCGATACACCAAATTAAAGCCTTTACTAAGGTAACATTTTAGTGCAGACGCGACTCAAGGCTAGCTATCCAGGCGTTCACAATGTATGCTTGAGTGCTGTACATCTAGCTTTAGACACGTTAGAGGACTGCCCACTATAACTTTAACTCATTTTATCTTGCACAGACAGCATTTGGGACCCATAGCTCTATGAGAAGAGTTGCTCCTCGTTCCATTAGCTATCGATTGATACCCAATTTGTCCATATTTGGAAAATTTTAAAAATTGACATTTTCAACCTATAAAGAACAAAGGTGCCTGCTTGCCGCCACAGCAGCCGTGTTCAATATTGACGCATTTGTTTTGGCCACATTATGTGACAGGCATGGATAGATTAATCTGTCAATTTTCGTGATTTTTTGCCACACAATGAGTGAGAAATTATCAAAAGAATACGAAAATTATGATAAGGGATGTACTCAAAAGTAAAACGTATATACGAATATTTTCATACGTTTTCTAGTAAATCGTATATACGAATCTGTGTTTTGAAAAATACGAATTTTTTATTCGTCCATGCTTTTTGCAGCTAGCTTTCTACTAAACTACAGTGTGCTGCAGAGTCTGTTTTTATAGCCACTAAGGCATAACATGAACTATCAACATATCTGTACAGTAGTGGTTTAACGGTCAGATGAAGCAGACTTTGAGGGGCCAACCTTGTGCATAATGTTTGTTAAGTAGAACTAGACAGCCAGTTTTCAAAAGGACGGCTTTAAGATCAAGAGAAAAAGTTAAGGCTTATAAAAACGAAAATACGAATTCCTTCCATCAAAAAGACGATTTCAAAACGTATATGGAATTCGTATATACGAAAATTTTGTGAATGACTTTTGAGCACATCCCTAAATGGCCATTTTTACCAAAATTTGCTTTTTTTCTGGCAAGTTTTTTGAGCTTGCTTTAATTGATAGAAACTGGCGAATACTTTCATAAGACGTGTTTTTATGCGTAGAGTGCAGCTATCTATTGTGAAAAATTTCATCCATTTCAATATTCCCTGGTTTCACTAAATTCCAAGCCTATTGTACCTGCAAAGTAAATTTCACTGTCTCAAAGCTCACGTTTGGAACCAAAAGACTGAGCCACAGTTTTTTGCTAAAGAACAGTTTCAAACTAAATTTAACCTGATTGGCAAGCAACTTGTTCCTATTGTCCCTTCGACGCGGTCAATTTGATTTAAGCAAAACCAAAACCAAACCTTTGTGATAGCACAAGTCAATGTCAAAATAACGTATTCCTAGATTTAGCATTTTCCGAAAGGTTAGATGCTGATTTTTGGCATAGCAGTCGAATATATCGCCAACACTGGAACTGGTATAGGTCCCTGCATTGTGGGATCCCAGAAATTGAACATTATTGATGCTTCGATTGGCCACTGATTCTAGTCTACCATTGAATGCTGAAACAATAAAAACTCGACAGTGAAATAAAACGTGGGACTCCCAGAAATCTTCGGCGCTATTTTGTGTTTGCCACAGGCTTTGTGGGCAAATTCGTAGACAGAGATACTCATATAAGTAAAGAGGACAAATTAAACGTCACGACCAAGAATCAGCAGTGTATGGTGCTAAACGATCAAAATTTCCAGCTCATATCATTCATTACACCAATTCCACGTAGTCATGTTTCAGGCACTGAAACTGAAACTGAAACTAGGTTTCAGAAACTGAAACTTAAACCGAAGCTATTTTATGAGGACACCTGAATCTGAAACTCAAACTGAAATTATTTTAGGCTGCCTTACTGAAACTAAAACTAATTTGAGTAAACATATACCTGAAACTTTAGCTGAAACTAGTTTCAGTTTTTCCTCAAAAAATGAAGTTTTGATGATTTTAGCCGCTATTCTCTAATATTTTGCAGTGACAGCCTGAATAATCATAACTTTATACTTTATATGATTTCTGAATGCTAGAAACTGCAGTTTTCTGAACTAACTGAAACTGACACTCAGCCTGAAACTGAAACTGAAGCTGAAACTATTTTATGTTCCCGGACTGAAACTGAGACTAAAACTGAAACTAAAATCGGTCACTGAAACAACACTAATATCACGATGGACGTATGGAATAGAATTCTCAAAATGATTCTTGTCAAATGTAATGTACAAAAAATTCAAAAAGCTTGTTTACCAGAGTTGTAAGGGTAATCAAATATTGCTTCGGTACATAATTTGACAGTTTGTGATACACACTTGTCCGTTGTCAATAACAGAACTATCAGTATACTGTACAAGCCATTGGGATCAGTCATTGGAATTAATTAAGGCAGACACTCAGATATGGATCTAAAATTCACCTAAACAAATAAAAAACTTACATTAGTAAAACAATTATAAACATCATGAAAATATAACAGCAGACTTGTATGGGCTAATGTTACAATAAATAACCTTAACTTTAGCCTACATTACAACCGTAAAAGCTTAAACCAAGGAGCTTACAATAGGAAGAGTGGGATAATCAGCCCTTCCTAGTGTTTTAGGCATGCGATATGCTTGGCACATTAAGGTCAAAATCACGGGGAAGGGGTGCCACTTTAACCACTGTCAACCATGTGTTTATATGCGTTTGAACTTGTAAAATTTACGAATATAAACGGACCCTCCCCCCCCCCGAGAACATGTGCTGAACATCTGCTAAGCTTAAAACACCAGGAAGGGCCGAATGTCTCACTCTCACTCTTCCTATTACCTATTATCTGTTTTCCTATTCTAATTATAACTCCTGTTTAAACAGATCCAAAATTTTTAACACGTTACGCAACGCTACAATCAAAAACTTTCACAAATTCTGCTGGCTTCCACATCCAACCGTCAAAGTTTAGCGAGCTGCTAAAGGTCATTTTGTTGAAAATAAACTAGCCCTTATGTTGTTAATATTGTAATGGTGTTTAGGGTACTTTTAAAATTTAAAATTTAGTTTGATTCAGTGTAATCAGAAAATATATACACTATACAAAATATACACTTTAACAATGTCTTCACTCTGCACTGGTTCAAGTTTAATAACTCTAAGACCCCGTCAACTAGTTCCAAAAAATTATGAGTCATTTTAACACAATTGTAACTTTCTTCCAATTTCCAGAGTCCAGTTTAGATATGCACTAAGTAAATGCAAGTTACAGTACTAATTATGACAAAATACTTGGGCAAAAAATCCATATAGTTTAATTGAACTTCACTGAAGCCCAAACTGGCACAGGTAGCAGTTGACTGCAGCCTTCATAATTAATAAAAATTTATCCTAGACGTTTACCTGAAAACTAACTGTAGATATGACAAGTCAGAAAGAAGAATTTTTGTGGGTCAAAGCGCAGAACTCACCACGAATCTTTCTATAAAAGTTGTGTTTATTTTAGCGTGCAGGCGTGAAGATTCCAACCCTACCGAATCTGTTTTGATGGCCAGTGCAAACTTCTTGCGTACTAAATGCTTCCTTTTGTATTCAGTGCAAGACTGTGCAAATTTGCAAAGCCCATTAAGTGCAAAGTTTGCAGTTAGCAGTGGACAAATGATTAGATACAAACTTTTGCCACTGCGTCCGTCAAGCTGAACTATGGGACAAAAGTGGTATCTGGTGACATGACAACTTTTCGCGCCGTCGAGACCCCCCGCAGTTAGTCACGACTAGTGTCTTAATAAATAAATGAAATGGAGAAAGTTTTGAGACAAAGTTGTCCCTCGAGGTCTTCATTTGCGTTTAAACGTTATAAATAAACAGTCGGTTGTTTGTGTGACATTAAGAAACAGCAAATGCAAGTGTATTTTTAAACAAAAATAAAATATTTTTTCTGTTCAACACTCTCGGCCATGATGGTTGCGATGCGATGCTGGCAATTTTTGCAATTGTTGCAAATTGCATTGCACTGTAGCTAGTTCCGGCGACCATACGCTCAGACAAACTTGATTGTAGGGGCGTATCCAATTCGAAATTGTAAAATTTCAGGATTTTTATGGGTACCCTAAATTAATTCATGAGCAACAAATTCGTATACCCTATGACGATTGTGAGACACTTCGCCACACTATTGTTCTCTTTGGGTACTTGACCTTAAACTTAAACATTAAGAAAGGATTTGTTGAAAGAGGGGGCAGTGGTTGCAAAAATATAGGTATTTTCATTGCGTTTATTATACACATATTTGTTGTGTTTTCTATTTTGGTAAAACTTTTATAAAGTGTTAATAATGTACAAATATTAAAATATACATAATTAAAAAATAAAATTTTTTAACTTAAATTACAACGTCGTCTTTATTTTCCTATTGATTGCCGCTTTATTGCTGTAGTGTACAAAAGCCGTCGTTTATCCAGCCCTCCCTTTCCTTCTTGTTTTCAATTGAGTTTAAACGCCGTTCTCCTTCGCATTTAGAAAACGAGCAATTAAAGTGTGGCGAAGTGTCTCACTACCCCCAATGACTACCTATAACTATCGTTGCCGTCTAAAGTTTTAATTAAAATCTAATCATAGAACGTTCAAAATTGTAGGCGACAAAAATAAGACTTCAAGATAAGGATTTCAGGAGAAATCTTGAAACAGTTAAGTCAAAATATAGCAAAATGCAGCGAAACACGGAAAGCCTTACTGTGCGAAGCTGCATCTTAGTTAATAATCCTAATTTGCATATTCAGGTTCGTCATAAAAAAATAAGAATGGTTTAGTGAGGACGGCTTCCAAAAACATCAAAATCCCGCCGCTGGTTGATTAGGTTGTGGTGCTTTGCGAAAAGACCTCGAAGATTTTACACTTCGGTGTAAGCGAAACGATTGTGTATAAAATCGTTTGCGTTCTAGGCAGGCACCGGTTACGTATTTTTTTGCCTGAAAATCAAAGCATGGCAGCCTTTTTCGCCTGCCTGCAGATTGCACACTTTCCAAATTGTAATTTGATGCAACAAAGCCTAAATATGCAAGGTATACATTAAAGACACATAATTCAGCAAGTGTATAGTATTATATATAGTGTGCAATGGCATAACTGTTTTTAGAGTGGAAAATTTTGATAATTTCTAGAATTTTGATAGCAATGAAATTGAGATTAATCTGCTATTTACCGACAAACCTTATAGTACAGATGAAAATAATAAGGGATTGGTCATTTATTGCAGCTGTCAAACAAAGCCGTCATACACACTGTAAAAGTGTATATAATGGCTTGAATTCCTAAGTGTGAATGCATAAACATGAAATGAAAAATGGCATAAAAGCAAGCGATCCTAAAAGCGGTTCGCCATAAGATTAACTTGCTAATTTATATATGTGGGTAAATTTCCAAGAAATTTCTAAACAGATTTTCCATAGCTGCTCTTGTGTACCTGCTTGCAAATATACATGGGGGGGCACACCCCGCTAGTGGGGTGGGACCCTATTTATCAAAAAGTCTTGGAAATTAGTCAAAGTACTGTACAATTTTTTGGAAAATTTTCCGAAACTACAGCACTTTGAAATTCTGAAACTAGTTACTCCGTTTATATACTTTTTGGAGTTGCGCCATGTCCTTGGCTCTGAAATTTCTAGCCTTTGCACCGAACATGCAGTGTTGGCAGGATTCCCGAGCTAGGTGCATTCATAGTTGCGAGCGCATAGATACGCGCGTCAACGCCTCAGACTGTAAACATGCTGTTTTAACAGTTTTGAAATAAATTGTAGCGGATTCATGCTCACGAATGCATGCAGGCGCTTATATACGCGCTTCCACCAGCGTCAACGACTATGATGAATGTACCTTAATCGGACATGTCTAAAATTATTAACCTCTGGGGCCCGTTGCATAAAAGGTATTACTAGTAAAATTATTAGTGATTAGTTGATTAGTGCAACAGTATTAATCAACACAACTTTTAATAGAACCAACAAATTTTCGAGTTTTCAGTATTATTTTGTGGATAATAAAGTGACTAATTCAAAAATGGCCAAGACTTTCCATAATCTCCTACTCAATCGAATTGACCACAATTATCAGAGAAAACGCGATTTCTTAAAGTAATTCCGTTGGCGAGTCCAATTTTTAGTCCAATTTTTAATTATGCACGGTTTTTAATATGTAGTTCGTTATGGCATCTCCAAGCTAAAAAACGACATGGAATATCCCTCAGACTCTTCTATCACTTCTGTCACTTTCAATCAAACTGCTGCACTCATCTACTAATCACTAATAATTTAGTAGTAATGCTTTTATGCAACGGGCCCCTGATGATTAAGATTCATTTGGTATTTGTGACCTGGACTGGAAGAAGAAAAGAGTTCATAAAAAAAAGAAAAACCTTCATAATTCGTTGAGTCAGCAGCAGAAATGTAGCCCCTGCCGAGTATGACTGAGAGAATGGACCAACCAACCGCAGACTGCACGGACGAATTCTCTCCAAAAACAGCACCAAATTGCAATTTCAATTGCGATGCCATTTTACGTTGCAATTTCGTTCAAAGGAAATTAAATCCAACCAAGCTTTCCCTAGGTTGGTAGAATCAGGCGTTTACTCCGGTTTCTGCGAAGACTTCCACAAATTATAGTCTATTCATGTCCTCCGATTCAACGAAGTCGAAACTGACTATAATAGTCGGAAATCGATTTTGGTCCAATCGATGGATTCCAAGCAAACATCGATTAATTACTTCCATCGAAATCGATTTCACATATTTATTGATCTGTTTCAGGCAATAGCGATAATTTTCCAATTTCGCCACGATTTGAAGATCAATAAATGGAGCATTGCTGATACCGCACCGAAATTCGATCAAGCCCAACTTTTTGTTTTCGATTTCGATTTTTAATCTGGGACCAGACGAATTATGATTTCGGGTTACCACAAAACCCGGATAAATTATGTCAATCAATCGATCCGCGTCCAAAACAAATTGATCTACACTGGGCCAAACAGTTCTTAAGCTATTCAACATGTTTCGTTGAGCAAAAAGTATTAATTTTTGCTTTGAATTGCAATTTTTAATGTCTCCATTTGGAAATTGATCTTTAGAAATTACTGTAAAGGAAGTTAGATCCAGTAGCAGTCTGTGTAGTTCTTCCCAGGGTTCGGAAACGTTTGAGATCGGCTGAAACACTTTCCAATCCCGATTTAGGTGCAACAGAAGAAGAGAAGGCAAATTTTTGTAACTCAGAAAATTCTGGATGGCAGTTACTGTTTCCTGGAAACTATCAAATAGAAATAGTTTTCCAAAAAATCCGGAATGGCAAGACTTCCAAATGCCTAAAAACAGAGAAGAAAACATTTCATTTACTTTTTGACGAGTACTAATTAATTTAATATATAGTCAGTTACATATGCTTTGGTAATTTTCGTTATTTCTAAATTTGCGATTGTGTTATGACTTTGGCTCTGGTTCAAGAGCAAATTCTAAGCATAAAGCATGTAATCAATAAATTATGATTTAGGATTCAGAATTTGTCACTATATAAGAACAGTACCCCTTTGTACTAATCATTCGTAAGCTCATTTGAACGTAGATATTAAACAGTTCATCTATACCTTCATGATAGCATAGATCCATATCCAAATACTGAACACCAATATTAAGCATTTGCTGTATCGACAGATTCTGATTTTGCACGTAACAGGCAAACAGTGACTGATTTGTGGGACTTCGATTAGCACCGGCGTTGTGTGCTCCCAAAACGAGTTCGCTTCCAAACCGCTGGACTGCAGGCGCAACTAGAAGGAAATATACAATATATATTAATAATTTTAGAATGTTATGTATATATTGCAAAATAGCTTACACTCAGCTAAAAGTTTTCCGTACTAGACACCTTTATCTAATCTGACTACAAGGCTTTGGACTTCCAAATTATTTCCAAAACATTTCTCTCACTACTTAAAGTCTAAGCCACTTTTACCTTTCTCACTCGTCATGGTGAAAAGGATCATAATTGACATTAAAACTTCTAGATATTCCATTAGTGACGACAGCAATAAAGATATGAAACTAATGTATTGACATTGATCAACTGTTTGTTGCGAAGTAGAACGACTTGACATTTCTGAAATAAGAAAAAACGAAATAGAAGCCGGGATGGGTAAGAAAATGTTCTGAATTCATTTTTCCATTGTGCTAATTTCTTCGACGAGCGTCTTGAAATGATGAGCTGTTCCTGTCAGAAGGTTAATATGAGTGGGAGTTTGCGAATTCTACTAATATGTAATGTGATGTTTCTGATTAGCGGAAGGACGCAACGCAACAACAGCGCAGTAGCAGGAATATAAAGGCAAAAACTGGTCAGCAAAACACCTCACACATCTGTGCCTCGTATCTTGGGCGAAGATACACTACTGGTTCTGTGTACCTCCCCGCTTGGCGACGTACTGTAGTTGGACTTCTTTGTCGAACAGTGGAGCGAAAAGGAAGAACTGATTGGAAGACACTCTCATGCCGGAAGAAGAGAAGTACCATACACTGAGACTCTTAGCTTTCAAATATGTGCTTGTTTTGGTGCGTTCAGCGGTTGTTGACCATTCAACAAGGTCTCCTGGCGGCTTTACAAGGTATCATGGCATATCGGTTTACTGAGCAATTGGAAAGCGCAAATGTTTGAGGGCCCCCTTATCTGCGGGCGATAAGCAACGATTTGGGCATGCTGTTCGCAAGAACCAGTAGCCGGTTCCATGCCCCGGTCGCTGACCGGCCCCAGTAATTGCTATTCTGACCAACAGTCAGAGCTCTCGACGCAACCTGCTCGCTTATTCGGCCAAGAAACAGGTGCCGCCAAAGGTAAAGGCGACTTCATTAGCTAAGACTGTTTCCGCCTATTTACACTCTTGTGTATGTTTTGACACATAGTTTGTCTGGTGCAGTGTTCCATTCCAATGCTCTGATGTGTTCTAAACCCTGTCTGTTGTTCCACCCATATTTTCCACGTGGTCACAGGTAGTGTTTGAGGCCGGCCGGCCTGGAGCAGTCTGTGGAGCAGCTATTATGACTACTAAGATATTAATTTTCGGGTGTTATATTACAAAAACGAAGTTGTACGTGTACACTGATTGCACAAACCAGACAAAACTAGATTTGATAACAAAACCAACGAAAGCAAACAAACACTCAGCACAGTGACCTTTAAAAGCCGGTTAGTATTTAGTTTAAATGAAGTACAGAGTTTATAAACAAAATTCCCGATATTAGCCTTGAATTAAAAATACGATGTCATTAAATACAGAAACAAGTATCCCCTAAAAGGGGAATGTATTCCGCTCAGGTGTGTGAGTATTATTATATAAGTTTCTGTTTTGCTTATAGGTTATTACACTGTTACACTTATTATATACACTGGTTATTTTGATTGGATTGGCAAAATCTTCCTTCGTTTTAATCTAGTCTAATCCAATCTAATTTAATCTAGTCTATCTAATCTCTAATCTGATATGAGCAGATAAACCGGCGTTCTAAGTTCTATTTTTTGACAGATTTAGCTTCATATAATCTGTGCAGTCAATACACTTTTCCAGCTCAGTAGCTTTATCATAAACTGATCGTGATCGACCAGAAACTCCAGTTGTGAGTGTTTTCGAGTAAGTTGAGACCAAAAATAAGTTTTCCTAGTTTGCGTTTGAATTGGGTTTTTGTTTTTGCGGAACATTTGTTTGAGTAATCGTTTTGTCGAGGTTTTTAATTTATCCATGCATTCTGAATGAGAAAGACTGAAATGTAGCTTTATTCTGTACCAACAATAACTTAAATTAAATAAAAAATTGATTTCAGCATCCTGCTACACTTGGAGGAGGGTGACCGCGCGCCAACGAAAAATCAGCATTCTTTAGTCAAACTTTATGCAAAAAACGGGCTGGAACAGCGAATAAGGAGACTGTAGGATAATGCCAAGCGGGGGACAGTTACCCCAACCCAAGCACAGCACACGCGTGGCCCTCTTGTTCTGTCCCAAAATCGAAATCATTTAGCGTCAAGTTGAATCAAAATCAAAAGCGTCATCAACAATAATCTTAACGTAATTTGTGAAAGTTAAAAGCATGGAAACCTGTAACAGGCTAAATTAGACAATACCGATGGTCCCCAACTGCTTACCTCATAAGTCAGAGCTGTCGTTCGTTAATGACTAATTAATCAAAAACTGTGGTGCATCTGAACTGCAAAAAAGGATGTATACTAACTTGCCACTTGGTGTGCGTAGACGCCTTTCGGAAGCACTATTGAATGGAAACTGACATTACGTCTTATAATCCTTATTTGCATATTCAACTTTTCGGCTCTTGGAAGAACGAAATTAACATCTGCCAAGGGGGGAACCGAAACAAAATGATGAAGAAATTTCCTGCTTGAATTTGTTGAATTCTGCAAATTCAAAAATTTTAATTTCAAAGTTGTTACGAAGTACACAATGGAGCAACCCTTCAAGTCAAAACCTTTTGGTGCTTGAAAATGTTTGTAGCAGAAAATTTAAGTCAGCAAACCCCCCACTTAGAAAAAACTTTCCAGTTAGAATTATGTGTTAAACATAGCAGAAGAGCAGAGCGTAACATTCATTTTCAAGCCAAAACAGGGTTGACCCATTACAAGGATTCCGCCTCCGGCGGAATAAAAACACTCTAGTACACACAAAACGTGGATAATTTTACTTTAACCACTTCTGAAGAAAAAACTTAGGAAACAAAGAATCGGAGGAATAAAATCGGAAAATTGTACATTACAACACGCTGCGTCGAATGGAACCAGTTTTCTGTCACATTTAAACTGAATGAAACGTAAAGTGAAGACATTAAAACAGCAGCAAGGAGGCCCCAAAAGAGGCAGTATTCCTTAGTAAATTTGTTATTTATTATACAAGTACAATTTAATTCGTTAGCCAAACGTGAGTGTCGCAATTTCGTTGGGGATTTCCAATTATCATTTGGGTAGGATCGTCAACAGCCAATGGGTGGGGGAGAGCCACCTTAGCCTTAGTTGTTTCTTCTAAGGTAGTGTGGTACCATCAGGTTACTTCTTTTGTTTTCAATAAACACTATAGTAAACAAAATTTAAAATTTGCAAATTAGTTTTCGTTCGTAACATGTTGCCGAATGAATGTTGCAAATTTCGTGCCGATTCTTCAAGTTAATGGTTATCCTCTGCAAATTCGCAAAGGTGATAGTTTTTCAGACATTCACTGCTCACGAATTTCAAAGTGAAGACATGGCAATATAGGTAGACTATATTTAGGCATTGCTTACATTTATGATTTTAAACACACGTTCTAGCAACTTTCAAATCGGAAAATGATTTCTCGTAAAAGTCTAAATCAAATCCGGCTAGCTGTCGCTGCTATACTTGCCTAGGTTCTAACTTCTATTAGTAAAGGAAAATCTACACTGTGTAGTGTAGGCTCTCACAATTGCACCAATAATACATCTAGTTTCTTCTAGCCTTTAACAACGAAATTGTGGATCGAAGATTGGTTGTGTCCATCTGCCGAAAGAATCTGGAAGCTACGTTGTCCCTGGTTCATGCCAAACAATCAGCATCTTCAGCCCCTCATCAGGCCAGGTCTACAATATGTGTAATGAAGTGGGTAGGATCGGGATTCCAAATTCAGCAACAGTCTATCACGACTGACTCTGGGTACTTCGAGTACATGGAAGGTCGACACGTTTATCGGCGAGGATAAACTTAGGCACAGGATCCTTGGAAGGTGATTTGTCCAGAACCAAAGATTCCTTGCGGTCAACCTGGTTGGGGTCTAGGCGTGAGTTCGTTTGAAGAGGATAGGGCTTATCAATAGCAAGCGGGGTCGACACTTGCTGCTTCGGGATGAAGATGAAATCAGGTCTGTATCAAAGAACACTGATTAAGAATCTTGATTACCAAATCAAGATTCTATAAGGATGATAGTGATGTCTTTGTCGGGACCAAGGGTTCAATTATGACACTTACTTGTGCAGGGGCTATGAATCCAAATCTTGATCTGATCTTTATGTCCTAGTAGGTGGACTCAGTATTAGGACACAACAATTTATTAAGTATAGCTGTAATGATATTAACAACGATAATAGTGAAGATAAACAATGAACAGGATTATTACAATGCGTACAAGGGATAAGACAAGTTACGAATCACAAACTATAGGCTGTATAACAATTAGACAAACAGCAGTGGTTTGCCAGAGTTGCCAGTATCTGAATTACCCAGATTATTAGTTGTTGTTAGGGACAAGGTTCTGATAGTTAAACTCAACTCTACTATATTCCTCTTCCTTTCCTTTCTTGACTAACTGACTAGCAAATTATTAACCTATTACCAGACTCTATTGTGCGGTTCCTATATGCTTGTGTTCGTGTGATTAGATTATAACTCTTCTACCGTCCTCCTTACCAAGGACAATATAATATCAGTAAAGTAAAGCTACTAAACAGTTTAAATTAACTAGATTAAAGGGTTAGTAGTACAACGGTTCCGGTCTATGGGTGAGCCCGAAATGCTAGTAACAATAGCACTTTCGAATGCTATACGGTCGCCAAGGGTCAAACACAAGGGGGGTCCGGTTGGGAGTTTCCTGGTCCGTTTATGGGATTACTACAAGAGTAGTTTAATTTATTCTCTTCTTTAAGTTGTCTACTTCCGAATGATTTGAGAAGCACTGAACTGGTTAGGCCCAGGGGCAGGGGGTGACAACCCCTTCAATAAGACTGATGATTAGTTCGAACAGATTCATCTTTTGGAATTGAAAGATTAAGGTTCAATTTGAAATTCTATAGAAAGATAGTTAACCAATTTGCTGGTTTAGGTTTTAGGTCCCGTATTCAATTCTGGTGCTTGACTTCACAAATAGTCACTGCCTTAACCGTTCCACAAAAGTCTGATCCGACCTTCTCAATGTACCTTATAGAACTGATTCTGATCCAAGTAACTGTCCAATATCCGTATGTCCTCCTTCGGACTGACTACCAATAATTACGATCAAGTAGATTACTGAGACTTCCGAAATACTGACTGTCTAGGCTTGATTCCGGCAGGACCACGTTCGCTTCCGCACCTGAATCAAATGGGTTAAAACCCATTAATACAAGTTATAGGTGCGGGATTCGAACCCAGCAACCATTACTCACATTTTGGCTTTCTGAGGTTGAAATAAACTCGTACAAGTCGAAGTTGTTGTGAATGTTTGCGATTCAAGCGGATTAACACAAGTTCTGAACTGTTTGATTAAGATCAAGATACTTAAAATTGGTTTTAAGCAAAACGTTAGTTTTTAGGACAATTTCTTGCGTTCTTGTGCAAGAAATTGTGCCTTCGATATGAAACTGTGATTTCAACCTGATTTCTCTTTGTACAGTCTGCTTCTGTACGATTAAAACCTGTTATTCGGATTTAATACACTTTTGGGTCCTTTAACAGCAGATAGGTACCCATTTACTCGGTTAGCACGAGAAACATTGAATTGATCAATGTGATCAAATTTAGGACCTTACGTTTTCCGGGTCCTAGCAAGGAAGGTAACAACTTCCTATCTTTGATAAGTGTTACTTAATTAGAAAGCGGTTTGCACGTGAGTTTGACGAGAACACAATGCTTGAATGTAGAACTTTTAGTTTCGCGAGTTCGAGTGAGGAAGGTAACAACTTCCTGTTCTTAACAAATATTAGCAAGTTAGAAGAGAGTTAACGCACAAATTTAATGAAAACGTCATAATTTAGCGTAGAACTTCTGTTCTTTACTGGGTTCTACCAAGGGAAGATAACAACTCCCTATTTTATGAGTATTAAACGTTGAAGACTAGATAAATTCACAAGACTGGTGGTTTTAGCCTTTATTAGAAGATGGTTCTAGTACCCTATCCATAATACTTACGTAACTAACGATTGATTTGCTTATTTCAGGTATATTATCAATTATTGCCTAATATTAGTTAAAATCGTCAGAATGTTGAAACTGATTATTGCCATTTGTGGATAACTAGCATGGATGAACTTCATATTAATTATAAATGAGCAAGGTTGATTTTTCAACCTTGCTGACCTTTACGTACTGGAGTTTGATTAGTTTTACCTTTGAACGTGAACACCGGCATGAAATGGTGTTAGGCCGCAGTTGCGGTCATTATTGGGAGCAAAACATACACCAGATATGACTGACCTAACTAAAAATGGCAATAACAGTGTGTTCTGATTTTAGAAACAAAGGTACAGCAATTGCAACTAGAAACTACGTTCACTACAGCTTGATTTATATTGATTTGACAATGAGACCGACCATTTGGTGGATTCCTGTTCTTGCGATTCGTCCGCACTCTTGACAAAGAGTGACTTACGCGGACGAATCGAGGATATCCAGATTCAGGCTTATGGGGGCCTAATACGGAGTCCCCGTGACTCTAGATCCTATAGCCTTAACCTCATTTGCATATTTGCTGAACAGTACCTAAACCTAGATTTCCCACGCAACCAAGTACTCACAAACTTACAAGACTTGCAACCTAAAACTACATTACTTATTACTACTTTTTCCTGCGTGCTATAGGAGTTCTGATATAGTTTCGGCACTTCATACAAATCATGCACACAGAGAATCCATAACCATTCAGACGGTCACTTGTTCGATTACAATTGACAACTACATTACATAAAACATACATACAAAGGTCCTAGGTAACCTAGTATTGAGCTACGTAATCCTATTTGTTAATTAAACACAATTATGCAACATTTGTGCAACACCTAGATTAATAACCACTTATGCCTCACTTATGCGCATTCAGACTAGAACAAGTTCTTATTAATAAAATGCAATCATTCATACAAGTCACACATACACTTCATTCCTGCTTAAGGTCTGAGTCTTAATCACTCCAGCGATGCTCACAACCTTCGTCAGACAGAAGGGGTTTCCGCGAGTCAACGCGCATACAGTCATGGAGGTCAATACAATGCCATTTATACAACTCACGCATACACAAGCACACAATTTCTTAGGTAAGTACCTATCTAACTAATCCTAATAACGGACATAATTACAAACATTGTAAACAATCTAGATGGACACCGACTCTAATTAATACTGGATGACCTATACTGCTAGCTATTATTTTAAACGTACTAAATTAACCGAATTTAAACGAGAAGTTGTTATGAGTTTTAGGTATCTAAAACTCAGTTTGTAGCGCGGAATTTTTGTAGTTTTGAGAACTTTGGAACTTTATGAAAGCCGTGTGAGTAATGATTGCTAAGCAATCATTACTAAACAAAACTATTATTAACAAACAAAACTACCAACAATACTTAAATTAATTTGTGGGGAAGCCTGTCATTCCCCGTGAAACTCTTAATAATTATGTTTGGAAAGGTGATTTAGTTATTTTTAAGAAGCCAGATTTAGAAGCTTAACTGGTAATTTAGTAACCTATTATTTTACCACCGACCTACGACAAACAATGCAAATTATAAACAATGCTTTTTAAGGCTTAACAAGGCCTGAGATTAAAACGATATGGCCGGCAACTTGCCGGCTGTGGGGTAAATGCTTCTGTTAACTAACTTAATAAAAAATAGGGTCGTAGTAAAGGGACCCTCTAACTCAAACTTAGGGGTTGGGTCCCCACTTAATAATCCCATAATCTAGTTTAAACCCAAATTTAGGTCAAAAGGACCTTGGTAAAAATTGATAAAAGGTTGGTCGTGGCTTGACCAAAAATGCAAATAAAAGATAACAAAATAATTGAATAAAATAATTGGAGGTGGAGGTCAGCAAACCTCGATATACAGAGGGTGTCGGCACGAAAAACAGAAAAACAGAAATGGAGACAATTCTCAAGACCTCCATCGAACAGGAGGGGTTTACATGAGCTGTCCCTTCACTTAAAATCATAAAGTAATAGCAATAAGAATAATAGAAATAAAATAAAAGTTAAACTAAAAGTGGCTCGAAGGCCCATTCATGCTATCATAACTAAAAATATGGCCTCAGGCCCAAAATACTGATAAAAAATGGGGCTCTTCGGCCCAAAAAATGCATATAACATATGGCCCATTGGCCTTGAAAAATATGGCCTAAAAGGCCCCAAAAGTTGCATATAAAAGAATGGCCCGATGGCCTCCAAAAATACTGAAAAATTGGCCCATAGGCCTCCAAAAAACAGGGCCGCAAAGGGCCGAAAAATTGCTGGCATGGCCAGGTATAACAAACCCAAAAGGTCCCTGAAATGAAAGTAGTGTTCGTGTTGAAAAAACTCAACTTCTTTTTCTCTGACCAGTGTGGGTCAGAGAAAAAGTCCCTATGCGTCCTAACCTGGGAAGGTGCGCTGAATTCCCTATGCAGGTAGCAACTGCACTAGGGAACGCACCGAAGGGAGGGGAAAAGCAGCCTACTTCGGCTGCAACTCAACGAACACTGATTCGAAATGAAAATTTTGGGACCGAGCTGACAGTTTTGCTGACAGTTCGGTGACAGGTCATTAGCGAAAGTTGGAGCGGATTGCCTCTTTGATTTTAAGGCAAAGCTTCTAGAAAGTTCTAGAACCTTCTAGAAGCTTGCCACCTTTTATGTGTGGGGCGCAGCGGCGGGCTGAGCCAGCTGGCCATTAGTGGTCGAAATTAATGGGATTTTGAAATTATTGCCCCCCAACTGACCCATTTTTGATATATATCCAGTGCCGAAACTTGGCGAAACTTTGCGAAATTTTCTTTAACATATAAACGTAACCAAAGGGGAAACTTTACGAAATTTCGGCACTTTAGTGAATTATTATGCACGAAACATAATTTTCTATAAGTTAAAAATTATATCATGATAATCTACGTACTTATCTACGTTTATCTAGCTATTCATATTTACAATTATATTGTTAATGAGGGGGTTAAGCCCCCTTTAATTCAAATGACCTGGGCTATCCTTCTGTTTTCCTTTCCTTTTCTTGTTGGCCTTGTCCTCGGCCAAAAGTTCAGGTGAGGACAACTGCTAGGCCAGGAAAGAGAAAGGCCTAGCAGAAAGAGAAAAAGAAGAAAGGA
>JASAND010017793.1:0-15636 GCA_030248195.1 Trissonchulus latispiculum
CGCCAACGATTACATAATGCTAAGGTAGTGATGTACCAGTTCCGCCCTTATATTAACTTTAGGAACCACAACGTTGTACGCCTAGCCATAATTGTTTTGATTGTTTTTAAAGAATCAGTTTCAAAGTTTCGAACTGGGCAATACGATACACTGGAAGCTGATCAATTAGAAAACATTAACATTTTAAAATCCAAAAAGTTAGTATTAATGAGACTATAATTCAATAGCCAGATTAACCCAGTAATTTTAAAAGTATTGAATCCATCAGTCTTAACGAAGTGTTTGACAGGAAAGGCTTATGCTTTTGCTGAAAGTGTAATTTGTTAAGTATATAATTGAGGGGGTGTCTAAAACCAGGAACAGGAACAGGAACAGGAATAGGAACAAAGGTCTAAAAACCAGGAACAGGAACAGGAACAGGAACAGGAATAGGGAACAAAGGTCTAAAACCAGGAGGATGAACAGGAACAGGAACGGGGTCTAATTTCAGGAACAGAATCAGAACGGGGTCTAATTCCAGGAACAGGAACTGGGGTCTAATTTCAGGGAACAGAATCAGGAACAGGGGTCTAATTTCAAGAACAGGAGCAGGGGTCTAATTTCAGGTACAGGAACTGGGGTCTAATTTCAGTAACAGAATCAGGAACAGGATCTAATTTCAGGAACAGAATCAGGCAAGGGTCTAATTTCAGGACCAGAATCAGGAACGTAGATCGAATTTAGGAACATGAACGAAGGCCTAATTTCAGGAACGAAGGCCTAATTTCAGGAACGAAGGTCTAATTTCAGGAACACAATCAAGGAACGGGGGGTCTAATTTAGGAACAGAATCAGGAATGGGAGTCTAATTCCCAGGAACAGAATCAGGAACTGGAGTCTAATTTCAGGAACAGAATCAGGAACGGGGGTCTAATTCCAGGAACAGAGTCAGGAACGGGGTCTAATTCCAGGAACAGAATCAGGAACGGGGATCTAATTCCAGGAACAGGGGTCTAATTTCAGGAACAGGAGCAGGAACCGTGGTTCAAATAACAGGAACGGAACGGAGGTCTAATTTCAGGAACAGGAACGAGGGTCTAATTTCAGGAATAGGGTCTGCAAAATGTTTCAATATTTCTGAATTCTAATTTGTAGCTTGACTTCATGATTTAAATTCTATCCACACACCGCAAACCGTTGACAGAAAACTTGATTAAAAATAAGAATTCCAAGTAGAACGTTTAATGAAAATTTGTTTGCCCATTTCTAGAATTCGGCAATTTGAAATTTTCCCGACTTCTAGAAATCGGAAGCCGTTTTGCTCATTTCTAGAAATGACACGCCTGCCTATTTCTAGAATTTGAGCAAATTTTTTGCGTATTTCTAGAATTCAGCAAGGCACTAGCCATTTTCTAGAAATTGGCCAAACTGCTTGCCGATTACTAGAAGACGGCAACTTCGGGGCACGACATAACGTAATTAGGCACGACATAGCGGAATCATTCGATTACCGATATTCTTTTTGAAACTACGAAATTCTTCCTCATAAAGCAGCTCATATAATATATGATATTATGATATAGTATATATTCTATGTGATCGCGTGACTTTGTTTACGTCAAAATTTGGGAAATTGCCAGTCTGAACTGGTTACTTGCGCCAACGGACGTGCTTTGTCCAGTTGCGTCTGGTTTTATGCTGAGTGTACACGCAACAGTAAAATAGCTTTGTTATGTTCACTTAGGAACTGTTTATATAGATAAGTTTATTTCAAACTTTTATGTTAATTTGGTTTTCACTGTTTTAAAAGTTTCGAGCTTAAAATTTCAAATCACGAAATGGTGCTGAAAAGCTTTTTATAATTTTTACAATGGTGGATTCAGAAAATGTATGAATGGAAATAAAGAGAACACTGTTCTGATCCCGTTCCTAGAATTTACCTCCATTCGTGTCGACTCTGTTCTGAAATTAGGCCCCAGCTCCGTTCCAGGAATTAGACCTCTGTTCCTGAAATTAGACCCCCAGTTCCTGTTCCTGGAATTAGACCCCCGTTCCTGATCCCTGTTCCTGAAATTAGACCTCGAGTTCGGTTCCTGGAATTAGACCTCTGTTCCTGTTCCTGAAATTAGCCACCCTCCTGTTCCCTTCTGAAATTAGACCCCGTTCCTCTGTTCCTGGAATTAGACCTTCTGTTCCTGTTCCTGAAATTAGACCCCCTGTTCCTGATTCTGTTACTGAAATTAGACCCCAGTTCCTGTTCCTGTACTTAGATTCTGTTCCTGAAAATTAGACCCCCTGTTCCTGTTCCTAGAATTAGACCCCTGTTCCTGACTCTGTTCCTGGAAATTAGACTCCTGTTCCTGATTCTGTTCCTGGAATAGGACCCCGTTCCCGCTCCTGAAACTACCCCTCGTTCCTGTTCCTGAAATTAGACCCCGTTCCAGACGCTGTTCCTGAAGTTACACCCCCGTTCCGTGTCCTGTTTTTAGACCCCGTTGTACTCATGTTCCTTTCCTCCGTTCCTGGTTTCAGACCTGAATATCCTTGTGCAGCGATTCTCTGCACGAACCCGTCCCCATCCTATCCTGTTCTTGGTTCCTGGTTTTAGACACCAACCCGATTGCTTTCTAATGCGTGGCTATGTTGTTTACGGTTAATCTCTTTGATCTTTTTTTATTAGAAATGTATTCCATTATTATTTGGAAATAAAGTTTCAACGGTATTGGTACCTTTATTTACTCGGATAACTAAACTAATACCTGCTGCTAATATAAATTAATCCAGAAGTTTTCAACATAATTACATTCTGTGCCAGTATGCAAGTTAGTAAATTTAAAGGGCAGATATTGTCCGGACAACTCATAAATGCAGACCAATCAATTATAGGTGGTGTCTAAAACCAGGAACAGGAACAGGAATAGGAACAGGAATACAGGTCTAAAACCAGGAACAGGAACGGAACAGGAACAGGAACCGTGGTCTAAAAACAGGAACGGAACGGGGGTCTAATTTCAGGAACAGAATCAGGAACGGGGGTCTAATTTCAGGAACAGGAACGAAGGTCTAATTTCAGGAACAGGAACTGGGGTCTAATTTCAGGAACAGAATCAGGAACAGGAGTCTAATTTCAGGAACAGAGTTAGGAACAGGGTTCTAATTCTAGGAACAGGAACAGGGGGTCTAATTTCAGGAACAGGGGTCTAATTTCAGGAACAGGAACTGGGGTCTAATTTCAGTAACAGAATCAGGAACAGGGTCTAATTTCAGGAACAGAATCAGGAACGAGGGTCTAATTCCAGGAACAGGGGTCTAATTTCAGAAGGGACAGGGGTCTAATTTCAGGAACAGGAACAGAGGTCTAATTTCAGGAACACGAACTGAGGTCTAATTTCAGTAACAGAATCAGGAACAGGGGTCTAATTCCAGGAACAGGAACTGGGGTCTAATTTCAGGAACAGAGGTCTAATTCCTGGAACAGGAGCGGGGGCCTAATTTCAGGAACAGATTCGGGACGGGAATGGAGGTAAATTCTAGGAACGGGATCAGAACAGTGTTCTCTTTATTTCCATTCATACATTTCTGAATCCACCATTGTAAAAATTATAAAAAGCTTTTCAGCACCATTTCGTGATTTGAAATTTTAAGCTCGAAACTTTTAAAACAGTGAAAACCAAATTAACATAAAAGTTTGAAATAAACTTATCTATATAAACAGTTCCTAAGTGAACATAACAAAGCTATTTTACTGTTGCGTGTACACTCAGCATAAAACCAGACGCAACTGGACAAAGCACGTCCGTTGGCGCAAGTAACCAGTTTCGACTGGCAATTTCCCAAATTTTGACGTAACCAAAGTCACGCGATCACATAGAATATATACTATATCATAATATCATATATATGAGCTGCTTTATGAGGAAGAATTTCGTAGTTTCAAAAAGAATATCAGTAATCGAGTGATTCCGCTATGTCGTGCCTAATTACGTTATGTCGTGCCTAATCCCCGAAGTTGCCGTCTTCTAGAAATCGGCAAGCAGTTTGGCTAATTTCTAGAAATTGGCTAGTGCCTTGCTGAATTCTAGAAATAAGCAAAAAATTGCTCAATTCTAGAAATAGGCAGGCGTGTCAAAAATGAGCAAAACGGCTTCCGATTTCTAGAAGTCGGGAAAATTTCAAATTGCCGAATTCTAGAAATGGGCAAACAAATTTTCATTAAACGTTCTACTTGGAATTCTTATTTTTAATCAAGTTTTCTGTCAACGGTTTGCGGTGTGTGGATAGAATTGAAATCATGAAGTCAAGCTATAAATTAGAATTCAGAAATATTGAAACATTTTTACAGACCCTATTCCTGAAATTAGACCCTCGTTCCTGTTCCTGAAATTATACCTCCGTTCCGTTCCTGTTTTTAGACCACGGTTCCTGTTCCTGCTCCTGTTCCTGAAATTAGATCCCCATTCCTGTTCCTGGAATTAGACCCCCGTTCCTGACTCTGTTCCTGGAATTAGACCCCCGTTCCTGATTCTGTTCCTAAAATTAGACCCCTGTTCCTGATTCTGTTCCTGAAATTAGACTCCAGTTCCTGTTAAAGGAATTAGACCCCCGTCCTTGATTGTGTTCATGAAATTAGGCCTTCGTTCCTGAAATTAGGCCTTCGTTCCTGAAATTAGGCCTTCGTTCATGTTCCTGAAATTAGACCCCCGTTCCTGATTCTGTTCCTGAAATTAGACCCCCCTTGCTGATTCTGTTCCTGAAATTAGATCCCTGTTCCTGATTCTGTTACTGAAATTAGACCCCAGTTCCTGTACCTGAAATTAGACCCCTGCTCCTGTTCTTGAAATTAGACCCCTGTTCCTGATTCTGTTCCTGAAATTAGACCCCAGTTCCTGTTCCTGGAATTAGACCCCCGTTCCTGATTCTGTTCCTGAAATTAGACCCCGTTCCTGTTCCTGTTCCTGTTCCTGGTTTTAGACCTTTGTTCCTATTCCTGTTCCTGTTCCTGTTCCTGTTCCTGGTTTTAGACCTTTGTTCCTATTCCTGTTCCTGTTCCTGTTCCTGGTTTTAGACACCACCTCAATTATATACTTAACAAATTACACTTTCAGCAAAAGCATAAGCCTTTCCTCTTAAACACTTCGTTAAGACTGATGGATTCAATACTTTTAAAATTACTGGGTTAATCTGGCTATTGAATTATAGTCTCATTAATACTAACTTTTTGGATTTTAAAATGTTAATGTTTTCTCATTGATCAGCTTCCAGTGTGTCGTGTGCCCAGTTCGAAACTTTGAAACTGATTCTTTAAAAACAATCAAACAATTATGGCTAGGCGTACAACGTTGTGGTTCCTAAAGTTAATATAAGGGCGGAACTGGTACATCACTACCTTAGCATTATGTAATCGTTGGCGTAAAATGTTATCTTCACTGACTGTAATCCAACGAAGATGTATTGCTCTTCGGAAGCAAAGGGACGCACGTCATTTTAGCGAATTATTAGTGAAAACAAAAGAGAATTCTAATTGCTCAAAAGCTAACTACACCTAATTGACTGATTAGTCCCTCAAATCAACCTACGGTTAAGCTTTGAGAAAATACAAACTGATACGCAGAGTCACCCTAACTCCGGGTTTTCCTCTGGAGACTTCAGTGACTTAGTAAGTTAGGAAAGCTGGGAAAGAAGGGACCAATTTTTTATTATAGGCGACTATTATAAAAATTGTTGGTCCTCAGGGTATGCTTACTAAATGTCGTGTTTGATAAAGAAAACTAAAAACTGTAGCTAAAATCCAGTGCATATCTAGACAGAGTCGTACAGTTGCGCAGTTGCTCACGCTTGTTGTTAGAATCTTCCAAGCTTAAAATCTTCCAGACTTTAAAGTTTTAATATACCGGGCAAGGTATTGGCTACGTTAATAAGTTAACACCAGAGGACAGTCGCAGTGTTGTTCGAACCCGTGTTGACTCCGTCGCAAACCTTGGTTAATTTATTTTATCTTTGATACTGACCTCTGGTACGTCAGTAAACAGGATTAGTGGAAAGTCTAATGTTGACGGTAGCAACAAAGGGGCTTACAAGAACGACGAGGAATCTGATCGAAAGTGTCTTTTAGCTGTGGTGGAGCCCATGGCAAACAGGGGAACTGTGCAGCGGTAAAAGCGGTCTGTCGAAGATGTGGTGGCCATGGGCATATTGCACAGGTCCGTGCAACGGCCAACCGACTGTCGATTGGGACTATAGCTATTGAAGGTGGAAGAGAATGTCGTGAGGAAGAAATCATTAAAGTTTGATTGCAAAACAGTAATTTTTAGACAATGACAAAATGTGTTTGTTAGGTCTAACCGTTGTAGCTTGCCGGTTTCTTGTCTGTAGTGGAGGGGAAAATGTGGCAAACTGTGTTTGTATCCAATGCTTGAGAAACATAACAAGTGTTTCTGGTGTAGAACTAGTAACTAATCGGAAGTTTAGTCACTATAAAAACGTGCTGTTGCTGAAGTAAAGACTCAGCTTTTGGTCTGAACATCAATGACTCCAAGTAGATCTATATATAATATAATGTTGTATATAATAAAATAATATATATATATATATATATATATATATATATATATATATATATATATATATATATATATATATATATATATATTTATAGTATATATTTTTATTTTGTTTTTTTTTTTTTTTTTTTTTTTTTTTTTTTTTTTTATACTCCAATATATTATATATATATATATATAATATATATATATATATATATATATATATATATATATATATATATATATATATATATATATATATATATATATATATATTTATAAGGTATATAATAAGTCAATTTGTTGCATTGTGTATGCTGATCATATACTTGCAGGTTGAGAATATCATAGTTTTGGCTGAATGAATGCGGTTGCCATTTTTCAAAACAGTTCAGAACCCGGTTTGGAAGCTCCCAGTCACCAGTAGATGATTTCTTCACACTGCTTCATCAAATAGAAAAAATGGCATCAACGAAAAGAGCCCTCACATCTTGAGAACGAAATCAAGTAAAAACTAAATTTCAACATTTCCTCCTTATTATTTCATTGTTCCCATTTACGTTGCTGACTGTATTGGTCGTTGCTGTAAACGCACACCCCCTCCCTTCCCTGATGGTCCAATAAGACTAGAATCCCCATATTGCAATTCTTTTGCCGCCTGCCGGTGTCACTCATAGACCAGTTCCCCATGGCAACAATTAATCGAGAGTTAGGGGGCGGCCGCATACGGGTGGCTGCCGAGGTTACGTTCATCACATAGCCGGTGATGTACAAACTTCAGGCCTTGGGTCATTATAACGACAATTATTCGGTGTCAGCTTAATACCGAGCCAAAGTTACTAAAATTCATACATAGTTGACACTACCCCTGACTGGTCTAGGACCAACTGGAGTTGGATATATCGAAAAAATAATTTTTCTGATTTATCCGGAAACCTGTGAGAAAGGATTGCTCCTAATCCAACACCAAATGCACCACGTGCTAGCAGCAATTGTTATTGTGGATCATAAAGCACTACATTCTGGTCATCCAGGAATATTAAGAATGAAATCCCTTAGTGGTGGCCTACCTTGGATTCAGACATCGAGTATCTGACGAAATGTTGCAATCATTGCAATTTCACAAAGGCTAATGGTGATTTCATAGTCCCAGTCGCCTCTAGACGCCCGTAGACGCGCTACACTGTCATGTCACATTTGGAGGCGTCGACGTGACGCACGTCGACGCCTCCAAACGTGACATCACGCCCTGGTGCTATGCTACCACTGGAAACGTCGACGCGCGTCAACACGCGCAGACGTGCGTCGACGCGCCCAGTTGTAGCATGCCAGTTTACGCGCATCGACGCACGTCGACGCGCGTTGATGCGCGCAAAATGATATTGACATTTGACATTGACCTGCGCTGGCGACTATGAAGGCACCTTATGCCTCCAAAGTATATACTTCCTGGCCTGGCGTAGCCGGCTATTATACATTATTCTGCACAGCTGCTTTACGCAGCTGCACGTTAAAATTTTGCTGTACAATTTCTTGATGTGTTGAGCATACAGGGGGTTTGGTTTCATAGTTGGATACGTGAAGTGCATATGCATGCATTACATTGTTGGGTGCTTCAAAATCCTGTCAACAAACTTCTAATCTTACTTAGGTCATTTATGCAAATTAGGAACCTTCTAGACGTGATTTTTGTTAAAATGAAAGGAATGGAAATCCAGATTTACAAATCCCGCTAACGAATTCATAACAAGTTGGACCAAAAAAGGGTCAGTATTCCTTACTAACTCTGTCAGAATTTCGCTGGAAATTAAAAATAATCCTGTCATGTGATAAGCATTTTACATTATTCTGTGTTCACAGCTTCACTTTGATGCAAGTTGACCAGCGATGCTTAGATGCTTGTTAGCCGTTAACGAATGACAATTTGGAAAATCTTTGCACTTTTAGTAGCCTGCTTTGCAATCAACCTGATAATGTCGAACTCAAACTGTGTCAAACATACCTAGTTAGACAATAGGCATCTGAAATGCATACTCAATGAAACAGTGTCAAACTATGGAATTCTTAGAAATTGTGGAAAATCCGTCTTTAGCTAGTTTCACAAGAAACGTTTCACATGTTTCTAAGTACTATAGCTGATGGTCAAGTATCTGCATTGGATCACAAAGTTTCAGACAATTTATATATGCAAGCCCCTGACTGGAATGCAGTCTCAGCTCCATAGCTTACTCAAAAACTTTTGCACAAAACTTCTGCTTGTTACTTGAGAAGAGTTCCATAAGTTTACTTTCAATGACTTCATATGTATCTCATCTGTTTTTTCACCCTACTATATGCCCAGTTCCAAACGCTCCTGTGGAACCAAGCTTGCAAGCTAAAAAGAAAGGCAATCCCTAGCCATTAGCCTGATGCGCACTTCCGCTTGCTTAGGTTCCTACTGCTCTTTAGGATAACAAAGCATCCAACGACCACTGGATTTCCGACGACCTGATATATCGTCGGTCTAATCCAAACTCGCTTGGATTTGCTGAAGTGCAAGAGAAAGCCAAGCTTCCCCGAAACAACTTCCAAATTTGTGGTTCTGGACAAGGCTTTTGGGTTCGGACCTGTTTGAGTTCACGGAAGTGCTTTACTTCCAGTAGATTTGCCTAAGAGCTTCGAAGTTGCAATGAGGAAAGGTACATACTTAACAGCGTCGTGTAAGTCAGCGATTTAAGGTGCTGGTATCCTTTTGTGCAGTGCTTTTGTGGCGTTTTTTAAAACGCTATAACTTTCGCAATATTGGGAGTTGCAAAGAGCTTTATACATTGTTTTAAATCTTATTATCTGTACATTCACATGAGTTTATAGAACTGGAAAAATCAGCAAAAAAATAGCAGAAATTTTCTGTCATGCTAACATCTAACAGGATGAATATAGACCAAAAGTTTTTGAACATCGATTTCTCAAAACTGAAGAATCGGCCAAAAGTTCCTGTTGTGCCGCGATATGAAGGACATATGGGCCGAGGGACGTTTTTTTGGATTTGGCTCAGCAGGTCTTAACGGTCGAGAAAATCGGCCAAATGCACCGTAACACGAAATTTCGCAACTTCGCATTGAGTTTTCTTCCTACTCAATATGTTTTAGCCCAAATCAAGAAAAACGTCCCTCCGCTGAAGTGCGAATTTCGATTCTGCCGAAAATCTCCGGAATCCGTCGAGTAGTTTTTTTTGAGAAATCGATGTTCGAAACAAAATAATCGCAGTTTTGCCAAAATGGTTTTTCGGCCAAATCTCTCGCTGAAAGCAATAAAGTCCGGCTAGTAGGCATTCATAAAATGTGCATTTGGACGATGTATCGATTGAGCATAACTAAGCCAATTTTGTCCTTAACATGTGGCAGTAATTTTGAAAAAACTGATTTTCTCGAAAATGGCCATTTTTTGACCCTAAAATCAGTTTTTTGCTTATACTGACTTAACCACTGGAGATAGCTCAAAGGTTGTAAGAGCAAAAATGTTCATTTTCGAGTCCTCTTTCCAGCCATACCAACCAATCCCGTGTCTTGTCTATCTACTGGGAGCTTAAGGCCAAAAACCAAAACTTTCTTATCTTTTGGCCTAAGAATAGGGAACTGGTCCTAAAATGTTAAAGAGCACGGAAATAGGTTATTTTGTTAGTTTTAGCCCTTTGCGTAAAGGATTAAAGCCGTAGGAGTCAAAAATACCCGAAAGGAAACCAGCACCTTAAAGTCTATATCTACAATATATCTATAATCGACTATATAATCGACAATTATATAATCGAGATCCAGTGATCGAAGAGGAGACCTGGCTCAGGGGATGACTGGTTTTCAGGAAGGCTGGGGATTCCACCGATTCCACCGCCCAGTTGTTCAAGCTGTTATTATTATTATTATTATTATTATTATTATTATTATTATTATTATTATTATTATTATTATTATTATTATTATTATTATTATTATTATTATTACTGCCGGGCTACTCAGCCAAGAGGCTATATGAGGGCGCTAACCTTTGTCTCTCCCCATCAGTCATAGCTAGTATGACTCTCGCTTCGTCGCCTGAATGCTATCCCACAATAGGAAGCTGGAGCAGACACCTTCTTGGTCTTTCGGCTGCGGTAGTAAGACATCAATTAGTTCAAGCTGTTTAACAAAGACGTTGTCCGTTGGTTGTTGTTCCTGGCAGGGATCACGGATTTGATCTCATTACGGCATCCATCTTGGGTCCTTTTCAAGAAGGGGTAGAGTAGAGTTAAAATTAAAGAATGAAGAGTTAATAGAGGGAAAGTCAAGCTTGAGTGGAGCTGAAAAGAGCTAAAAAGGTAATTTTAAACTCTACTCTGCCCTTTCTTGAAAAGGCCCTTGGAAAAGAGGGAAAAAACTGCCGTGTATAATAAAAATAAATAAAAGCTGTTGACAAAATCCAATGCTTATTTAAAGCTATAATTTTGAACGATAAAGCTAGTGCGTAGTTTGCTAAGGGGACACACAATACTAAACCAAAGCTGGCACCGCACGCAATAACAAAAAATTTTGCATATAAAGTACAAAAATACAACTTAATATAATCCTTGATTTATTCACTTATTTTCTTTACTGGTCAACCGAATGCATACTTTAGACAGTCGATTATATAATCAGCTCACATCTTATTTAATCGTTTTAGCAACTTAAGGCGGCAGGCGACTAAACTTTTGCCCGAACATCTTTCGAGTTGATGCATTTTTGGCATACATATATATAAAAGCATGTGCGTGGGCAAAGAAGTATCCACTCGTTGATTCTTAGCTGCTTTCCTTTGACTCACTACGCCTCGAAGAACCTGTCCGACCTCCCGATTTTGGTGACACCCAACATAAATGTTCAAAAATTTCTCAGAGCTGTTGTGTTCAATAAAAACATCTACGTTTTGCACAACAAGAGATGACATATTGAACTGCATGTACATCGCATTAGCTTTAGTGTATCGCCCTAAGAGTTGGAGAGCACTGCTAGCTTAAACTTGAAGAACCGTCTAAAATTTGGAAAATTTTGATAGCCGATTCGAATAATTTAATTGGGGTGCGAGCACGGAATCTAAAGCTTGGTGTGAACATAGACCCCAAGGTCTTCTAAATCGTGCCAAATATAAAAGAGTTTGGCCTGCGCAAAGTAGATTTATGCCGCTTGAGACATGAAAAAAGTGCAAAAACTGCTAAAGTGGATTAGATTGCCCAATATGCACAATATTTTATTCTGTGCATAGCTTTTATGATTCTAAAGCCCGGGTCATACCTATTTTCCGTTTGTCCGTTTATCCGTTTGTCTGTTTGTCCGAATTTCCGTTTCTCCGTTTGGCCGTTTTGCTGAACTCACAGATCAGTTCATACCTAGCTTTCCGTTTGTCTGTTTGTCCGTTTCCGTTTGTCCGTCTGTCAGTTTGTCTGGTTTGCTTTTCTAAACTGATTCATACTTGTTGCTTACGGACAACCGGAAAAGTAGAGCAGTGTTGAAGTCTAAACGGACATCCCTTACGGACAAACGGACAATTGGACAAACGGAAAAACGGAAAGGTATGAACCAGTATGCGAGCGGAAAAACGGACAAACGGACAAACGGACAACCAGAAACGGACAACCAGAAACGGACAACCAGAAACGGACAAACAGACAGAGGTATGAACCGCGCTTAAGCAAGATTTCTTGGTGGCGCAATCATATGTTTGTCACCCATTTCAGGTTATTTCCGAAAAAACCGAAATTCATCGTTTGAAAGGATCACTGAATTGGGGTCTAGGGGATTCTACCTTCAATTTGCCTTAGTTTAAAAGTCTTGATTTACGTTGGAAAAACAATCGTATTCGGTAGAACTCATTCACTTAAATGTGTTTTGTTCCTGATAGACGATGTACGGTTGCTTTGTTGTCGTGTGGCAGGCTGTACAAACAAACGCTACAGGAATGTATCGGTCAGCCAGTTGAGTTGCCATTCAACTGAATTCTCAGAATTCTCAGAACTGAGCAGAAAGTAACAACAATGCATCCATTTATGAAGGAAGCAAGTTAAAATTTGTTATTGCGGTAGGGTCAGAAAGGCTACGTATCAACACAATTTGAGCCAAATGTATCAGCGTTATCATGCTAGAACACCTTGAGATACTGTTTGAACAAACCAAAATTGACATTTCTCAAGCGGCGTAAAACTATAATGCGCTGACAGAATTCCTTCATATTTGGCATGCTTTTAGAGATCTATGGCTTGTATGTGCAAACCAAAGTTTAGGTTTCAGGGTCGCACCAAATTTGAATTTTTCGATTCGCGGCCAAAACTTTCCAGATTTTCAATGTTTCTTCAAGTTTGGGCTAGCGTTGCTCTCCAACCATTAGGGTTACAGCAAAGATAATGCCATGTACATGTTACCCAATATGTCTTCTCTAGCTGTGCCAGAGCGTAGATGTTTTCATTGAACACAACAGCTCTGAGAAATTTTCAAGTATGTTGGGTCTCCCGAAAATTGAAGGGACGGCCAAGTTTTCGCGGGCATTCTGGATTATAGAAACCGCTTGGGAATCACAGACTTCATACTGTTTTGTCCAGCCACATGCTTTACATGCCTGCAGAAAAAGAATTAAAGTTCAACAAACTTTGGGCACACCCGTTTTAGTCGCCCCCCTCTCCTGGTAAGGTTGACTTTACCTCACCTAAAATTTGTCTTTGCTAGCTGTAATTGCAGCTTTGCGACGGAAGGTTGGGCTTAGTTCAAAGAAGTAGCAGGCATCATTCACCATTATGTCGACCAGGCTTAGAGACTCCTTCTGGAGAATTGCTTGAGTTGCTTTTACCTTACTGGTTCCTTTCCTGGACTACGGGTGCGGAACATTATTTTTGGACGATAGTCAGTAGAAAAGTTGGCACTATGTTGAAGCTCTTGTTCGGAGAAAGTAGTACACATTTGATTCGAAATTTCGGTTTCAGCTCATTCAACGAAACCTCTGGTGGCTCAGTTGGTTAGAGCGTCTGCGCGTTAAGCAGAAGGGTTTTCCTCAGTCTCTTGGCAGTGTGCCAGTTTCTTTCTCCCACTCGGTGAGCACAACCTGCCTGTTGGATGGAGCAGTTGTGGAATGCAACTGAATCTCCTCATTTTCCTCCGGCGTCCCGGCGAGCAGCATACTCTCCTGGTCCGCGTAGGAGTGACTCAGCCGGGCGCTGACATTGGTAATCCGTAGCTGATGCGGTGTGTCAGTAGTCCTCGGAGCGGAGCTCTGCGTCTGACGCGCGGAGTTGCGCGGTCGACAGAGCAGTGCCAGGAATTCTCGACGGAAGTTTTTGTTGAAATAGCCATAGAGAAAGGGGTTGACACAGAGGGAGCAGTAGGCCAGCAGGAGGAAATAGATGTCCAGCTTATGGAAAAGGGCCTTTAGGTCCGGTTTGTAGGCCAGTTCGTCCAGATGTAGGTCATAGAGCCAGGTGTAGACGTTAAAGGGCAGCCAGAGAAGGGCATAGCTGGCTGCCATCATCCCCAACAGTAGGCTAAGTCGTTTGTGGTGCTGTCGTTCCTTCCGCAATCGACTGGAGGTCAACAGATTGGCCTGCCGTGATCGATTTTGCTGCAAAAATCGATGTAATCGATAGTTGTAGAAGGAAAGCAGCAATAGTGGTAGGGGTAGGAGAAACATGGTGTGGGTTATGGTCACGGCCACCTGCAGAGAAGCGTTCAGGTTCAACTGGCAATAGGTTCCGGTCAATGCCACGACCTCTTCATCGCTATCCCGAACGATAATCACGGGAAATCGGGCCTCAAATTCCGTCAAATTCACCGTATTTTCCATCAGTTCGTGATAGATGGCCAACGGAAGGCAAAACGTCACGGAGATGATCCAAATCCCGACGGTTGCCGGGATCACCAGCCGACGTGAGGATTCTTTCGGGGTCGCCGTCCTAACCGAGTAGTAGCGGTCGGCCGCTATTGCAATGACAGTTAGGGCGGAGCAGAAGACATTGGTACCCGAGAAGGTATTGAAAAACTTGCACATGGCTTCCCCGTAGTACCAGTGACCCTGCTGAATTTGGGGCAGTCGAACCAGGGGTATCAGGGTCAGGGACAGTAGGACATCGGCGATGGCGAGATTTGTGATGAAAACGTTTCGGGATGAACGCATGGAGGCTTTCTTCAGGACCACGAAACAGACCAGCCTAGAACAAGAAAAGACAGACAAATGAAGAGATAATTCCAATTGGTTCTAATTTGCAGGATTCTAATTCTAGAAGATTCTAATTGGTTGGACGTAGACGTATGTTATGGTCTAATGGTATGGTCTAACGTATAGTTTAATTCTAATAGATTATGATTGGTTGGACGTATGTAAACAAAAGTTATGTATGCAGAAAGAAAGATGTAAACAAAACTAAAACTCAACTCAACTCAACTTGTTTTGAGAAGCCTCTCTGCAGTGTAGCCATCCGGTTAGGAGTAGTGTTAGCTTTTTCCAGAAAGCAACTACGAGGTTTAATCTGACAATGAGTAACTGCTGATGCAGTTTACCACAAGCTGGTCTAGCTCTAAAATTGCTGCAACTCGGTATTTTCTCCATAGCTATGGAGGGCTTATGTTCGTTTGGAATTTTATACCTAAGACCAGGGGCCTGTTTTATAAAACTAGGAGTTTAGGAGTCTAGGAGTCCTAGCTAAGGGGACTAGTAGTTAGGAGGGGACAAATTTTTTCAATTTCTATTTTAGGAGTTAGGAGCTCCTAAAATCGGGCAAAATTTATATGAAAATATATGAAATAGCTGAATCAATACAACCCTACTAGGGACCTTCAGACACTCCTAAAAATTTTAGGAGCAAAACTCAAGTTTTGCTCCTAAGCCTTTGCTTTTATTGGACAAATGGTCCCAAAGACAATCCTACTAGGAACATAGCTGCCAAGAAGTTAGGAGTATGCACTCCTACTTTTATAGGACAAAATTGATTTTTCGCCAGGTTTTACTCCTAGTAGGACTCCTAACTCATAATTTCTAACTCCTACCATTATACGACAAAATAGTCAATTAGGAGGCCAATTTCTAGGACTCCTAGCCATTTTAGGAGCTAGGAGTGTTTTATAGGACAGGCCCCAGGAGTCAGAAA
>JASAND010017794.1:0-11849 GCA_030248195.1 Trissonchulus latispiculum
ATATTGTAAGTAAGCCGGAAAAAATCAAAACGATTTGCACGAGTTTGCACTAAATAATGTGAAGTAAACTACACAGCTTTTTGAATCAAACAAATTGGAACAAAATACTTTGCCAAAGTTATAACATTATCTATTTCTAATTATAGGGTTTAACATGAGCATTTTTCTGTTTTATCATTATATATTTTAGTAAAAGATTTGATTTAGTTGTATGATTGAAGTTTCACTCAGCGGAAATTCTTTGGAAATATTTTTTCGTATGGCTAGGATTCAGAGAATATGAAATAAAATCAATCACAATTGGTTCCTGAAGATATGTAGTAAGCCATAACAATTGCAAAAATGCAAAGTAAAACTCAGAATCTGTAAACCTTGTTTTGCTGAGATTTTCCTTCTTACCGAGATTTGAAACCCACACAATCTGACCCTCTTCCTCCAAAAATAATAGCAGCAGCGATAAATCACTTACAGTAGATGGAGCATGGAGAATTTTAGATTTTAAGATAAAGATTTCAGACTCTCAGGGCCCATGTAATAGTTTTCATTCTCTAGTTAAGATTCAACGCAATGATTGTAGTTTCTAACCTAGATCTAAGCTTGACAGGACATTACAAATATATGAGGACACTACTACAGAAACAAGCATTTAAAAAACTACACGATTAAGTTAAGAATATTTCTATTGCTAGTTTTTGAGTAATTGTTGAAGTTTTCAGTTGGCAAAGATTGGTAAAACTTTGAAAAATATTCTATAACAGCAAAAAATTTCTCCAATCAAAAATACCGGGTCAAGACCGGGTCAGAGCTCCTGACCCGGTGACCCGGTGACCCGGTGCATATAGTGACCCGAACTGACCCGGTGACCCGGTCCATATAGTGACCCGAACTGACCCGGTGACCCGGTTTCATCTCTGGTCTGATTTGCGGGGGAAGGTGGGCCGTTAGCGAGCAGAGCATAGTTTCTGCTCTGATAACATAGAGTGTGCCTAGTGGCACACTGTTATGTTATGTACTCTTGGTTGTAGTAAGTACCGAATTTTTGCAATATCCTTTGTGATTGGAACGTATAATATTTAGAGCTATATCGATATAAAATAAAACGTATTAAATAAAAGGTAATTTGCTTTAATGCCAAGGCATTTATTTGCTGTAAACGTAAATGTCAATAGAGCAATATATATACTATAAAAGTTTAAGCTAAGCATAAATTTTTATTGATGGATTGACGTATTGGATACTCTATTCAAGGATGCTATGCAATCTTCTTGGCATTTCTGGTTGGGCATGGACAGTATTGGGCATCGTTTCCGGGTCCTCCGGGAGGTCCTGGGATCCCATCCTGACCGGGTTCTCCAGGAGTACCCGGATTTCCGGCCGGGCCCATCGGACCAGCCGGACCGGGACCACCTGGACCCGCGGCAGAAGCGTCTTGGCCAGCCGGTCCCTGTGGTCCTGGGGGTCCTCGAGGTCCCTTTGGGCCAGGATCTCCCTTTCCTCCACCCCCAGGCTCTCCGGGTCGGCCCATCATTCCCGGCATTCCGGGCATGCCAGGCTGACCCATGGCACCTGGATTTCCAGGAGGGCCAGGTGGTCCAGAAATGCCGTCAGGGGCAGGAGCGCCCGGCTCGCCAGATGGCCCAGGTGGACCTAGAAAACGAAACATAGTTAGTCCATACTCCATGCTAGCTCAATACAAAACATTTCTTACATTTGAGGAAATGGTTGCTTAAATATTGTTTATCATTGAAAAGCGAAATACAGCTTTCTTATTCATCCTATACAAAAGTTTTTCTTTTTGTGCGTAGAATCGATCTTTTCCATCACTCAGAAACAGAAACAGCGTTTTTGGAACATGACTGCTAAATATTAATGCAATGAAACTGCTTTTAATCTTAAGCTTTAACTCAATCCCCTTCTGCAACAAGTGGTGAACAAGTAGGATATGCTCTACAAATAGTACTTGCTTGATGAGGAACTATAGCTGAATATATTGTACCCAACAACTTGCTACAGTTTCTTCAGCTACTTCAATTTTTCCATACCTGAGGGTCCAGGTGGGCCGTTGGGGCCTGGCCCGCCACCTGGACAGGGAGGGCAGCCTCCGTCCCCACCATCATCAGTTGCCTGGCCAGGATTCCCGTCCTTTCCATCCATACCGTCCATGCCCGGCTCTCCCCGCTGCCCGGGCATTCCTGGGGCACCTGGCGCGCCAGCTGGGCAGGCACTGGCCGCGGAAGCTTGACATTCTGAAAAAGAGAAAAATAGAGCATTTGAAATATGTTCTGGAAACTACAAACAACTCAGTTAAGTTCCAACAAGAATCTATAATAGGAAGAGTGAGCTCTCCCTAATGACTTAAGCTTAACTCGACACATTAAGGTCGAAATTTTGGGGAGAGGGTACCACTTACCGGATAGCGGAACCCCCGATATCCCGCATGCAGGGACCTCCTCCCGCGAGATCTCAGGGAGGGGGGTCCTCTTATACACGTAATTTTAACATAAGGTTGGCGATTAGCCAATCATATTCGTTGTAGTTGAAACACATATAAACATACGGTCAACAACGGTAACTGGTACCCCTACCCCCTAAGATTTCGACCTTAATTCGAGCAACTCGCAAGCTTAAATTACTATTAAGAGCTGAGTGTATTACTGTTCCTATTATAGACTTTTGGTTCCAATAAAAGCCTATATAACTGCAATTTTTGTCGCTTTTATTAATCTTAATTATGCCTGCATACTGGCTTAGCCATAAAATCATGGTTGCGTTAGATTTCATTGCCAGGCGCAAAAATTTATGCAAATATTTAGTTATTTAACTTAATGGGTATTAACTTATTAATAGTAACAAATTACTCGCTTTGTGTTAATAGTTCTGTACGCTTTCAGATTTTCTGCCTTTCTGAGGTTGGCGAAAATATTTGTTTATTGCGATTGAAAATTTAAGCAAAACTTACGGCAGCCTCCTCCTCCGCCCCCTCCATTTCCCCCATTTCCGTTTCCGCCTCCATTTGTTCCATAACCCTGTCGCTTGTATCGAAAGGCCACGTCATGACTACCGCTCGTCAGGTGGATCATTTCGCCCCACAAATGGTCGGCTTTGCTCTATAACAACGCAAATCAGTATTACTTGGATTTCAATCCAACTGCCTCGAGTTAAAATTAAATTAGAAACGTTATTAAATTATCTAAGCAAATTAAAGTTAATTAAGTAATTATAGTAAACTATTACTTCAAGTTGACTTGAGCAATTTAATTCTGTAGAGTAAAATTGGAAAGGAACGAATAAAAACTTGTGCAGTGAGAGGGATCGAAGCCGAGTTGACTGATCTGCAGTCGGGAAGCTCGATAGCTCAGCTCAGATTTGGCTTAGTTTATTACGCTGATTTCAACCTTTCGGAGTTCATATGGTCTGCTATAAAATTTAACATAAACCACTAATACTTTGAAGAGGGCCATTTCCTGCATAATTTCGTCCTGCATCTGATTGGTCTGCTGGAACACCATCGGGACGAAGATCAGACAGGAAGTGATCACGAATCCGCTCAGAGCAACCGCAATGATGATCACAAAACGGCTGCTATTATCCGTTGCGTCAATCATTATTTAATTCGGATAATTCAAGTATGAAATGTAAAATTAGTAAAATTGACTGTAAATTATGAATAAACTGGAAACTGCATAGACAAAAACTTATGAGTTATTACTTAGTGCACTATTAAATTTTTTAATGCATTTAGGAAGAATCTGGGAAGTATGTGGGGAGCACCTCCCTATCACAGTAACTATTAATTTCTTTTGACGATACAATAGAGCTTTCGTGAAATTTTAAAATTAAACTACCAAACCAAAGCCGAAGCTAGGCAAATTTGGCTAGCTGAAACGCAATCGAAAAATAATACAGATGTCCAGAATCTTTTATTTGAATTTCTTGAAAAGTCTGAAAATTTATGCTACTGATCAGGAATGTTTTATGACCAAAATTTTTTCAGTAAGCCTCAGCCTCAGCTTGTGGTTAGAAATCCATGTATATGTAAATAATGATAAACAGAATGATACAGGAAGTAGGGTAGCCGAAATTGGAGGTAGAGATCGAACCCATAACCCTCCATTTCAGTGATCTGTAGCGCTTCTACCTGAGCTGGTGGACCAAGAAGAAACAGAGGACAACCCGAAAACGGGAGGCGTCAGGCACCCTCGTACCCACAAAAACCAAGACCTAGAGAGAGAAGGGAAGAGGGATACCTATTCAGATTTTCATTCAGAATTAAAACTAAAGAATTGGCGAAGCCGGGATTCGAACCACGGCCCTTCTAATACCGGGACAGACCATCTAACCACTACACCACAGGGCCGTCAGCTGAACTCCCATATCAGGCTTATCAATCTTTCCTATGCCTACTTCCCTTACAGTTCTATCGATTGTATAATCTCAGCACAATCGAACAGAGATGAAGTTTGTCTGAAACTGAAACTGATCTAACACTGTCCCGGCAATTCTTGAGCTTGTATACAGCGCTAACACGTTTCATAACTGCAGATGGACAAAAGAAACAACTAAACTTTGAATTAACGAAACCGCAAACTGAGATGCAGTCAATTGCAACTCAATGACAGAAACTTTGAAGATGCTGAAATTTATAGTCGCTTTAAAATTAGAAAGATGGGTCAGAAATGTCAGGATTAGCACCATTCGAGGTCGTGTTTTTGGTCGGAATTGATAAAAACTAGAAAATTACATTAGAAAATTGAGTCAAAGTCGTTGTTAATTTGGTTTTTAACGTCATTTTATCTGTTTCGTCACTCAAATCAAGCACAATTGCACTAAATTTACTCTAAATTTAGCACACTTTGGAGATGCAAGGTTGTTACGTAGTTTTGTGGAGTAAAGAATGCCGTAAAATTACTAATTAAATTTGAAGCCTAAGCAAGGCCCTGTCCTGAATGCATTTCTTTTAAAAACTGAATTCAAAGAAAATTGAAACTTGACAAATGTCAAATCAGGGTGACCTAACTTCTGCAACCTTAATGTTTTACGATTATATGTAACTGTTGCAATGAGAAAATTGTAAAAGAGTTAAGTTGTTGTTACATCGCATCTTTTTCAACCGTCAGCCAAATTGACAGTTCAAACTTTCTCAAGAAAATTGTTTCTCTTTTCGATATCGGCAATTCGCATATAGTTTTAAGGAATGACGTTGTTGTATCAAAAACTCTGACATTCATGCTGATATTTGATGTGCTTTGACAGCAACGTCGGCAGTCACACAAGATGAATGTTCGGAATAGTGCTTGGGGCTTCCATTGTGCCACCAAGTATTTCTAATGGAAATGGCTTGCTACAGGCTCGACGCATCAAGGCCGAAATCTCGGGAAGTGGTCCCACTTACCACTGTTCATGCATTTATCGGCATTTGAAACTAAATAGCGCCTGATCGGCTAATCGCCTCTTAAAATTACGTCTATATGTTTACCTCCTCAGAGATCTCGGGGGGGGGTCTGGGGGTCTGCTTATACGCGTAAGTTTTGCATACAGTAGGTGACTAGCCAATCAGATGCGTTTAGCTCAAATGCATATAAACACATGATGTACAATGGTAAGTGCGAGTCGCGCTTCCAAGAGTTCGGCCTTAATGTGCCCAGCATCTGTCAAGCCATTTCTGTTAGCAAGAGCCAAGCCTCCCACTCTTAATCATTATATATTCTTGGTGCCACGGACCAGCCCGTATTCTGAGGCAAGACGAAAACATTTTAGAGGCTAGGCCCTGCCCCCCATGTGCAGAAAGCAATGTCGGAAAACCAGATTTTTCTGGTTTTTATCCAAAACTGCAGAACTCGGATTTCTGGTGGTGGGTGAGCAACCGGTCCGGGGATGCGTGAACCCCCAGAAACTCTCCCGTATGGTCCATCCGTTCCGACGCCTCAATCAATCCAGTCTAAGAGATGTCAAATTGAGTACCATCCAATAATTTATAATAAATATATACGGCAGTTGAAAATTTTATGGAAAGGAACTCACTCAGTTACGCTTCTTACCCTTGATTAATCTTTAAGTGGAAGGGAGCGTTAACACTCAGTCTTTTGTTCTGCTAGGTGGAATTATGGATCAATTCGATGCAAAAGTTTCTTCGATTCAACGATAGCACGAACTAATTAAACTATGAATTAGAACGAAAGAATGTTGTCCAAATATTAAAAATAAATAAATAAACATGCTCAAATGCTAATGCACAACTTAGAAATACAAATAAAGATATACATAAGTAATCTAATGAGTCAAGAAATAAAGACCAATGTATATCTAGTTTTTATTTTAGAAAATAATATAATTAACAATAATAATTGACAAAACGGACAAAACAAACCAGGCAAGACTAAACTCTTAACAGAAAACGTCAGTGCCGACCCTAACAACAGTACGCAGTACCAAATCGCGCGTACCTTGGGTCGGACCTGGCAGCCGGACTAATACAAACCTGAGTGACGGTCTTAGCAACTAGTTGTAACGGTGATAACCACTATGTAGCTAACTCTAGAAGTAAGATTTTTAGCAATTTAGTTTACAATTGTGTTTGATTTGAACAATGAATTAAGATATCTTCCTGAGGAGTATTCAGCTTATAGCTGCATCTTATCTTTTTGGCGACAGTCCATCCTGATACAACTTTTGTCAACCTTAATGGGATCAATAAATTTTATTTAATTTACATAGGTTAGCTTAGCTTTGCCGGATTTATAATGCATTATGCCCAAACATAAGCCGAGCGCATAGACGTAGTCAGATGTTACGTATATTGCACTGGGTATAATAAATTGAATTTGCATATCCGTACATAAAGATTATTGTTTTTATTCCTGCTACAGCAGGAATGTATTAGGTTAGGAGCTATTTAAGGTGGTGATTCCTTTTGGGCACATATTGTTGGTTGGCAGCGTAAATAAAGATGAAATTTGACGAAACTTCCGAAATACGTTCTTTTAGCGTTCTAGCACCCTCCGCGTAATTCCGATTCAAAAATTCGAGATTTCCGGTCAGGGCGGTTTTTCCCAATTTCTAAAAGTTTGGCAGCAGCTATACAGTTACGACTATTAGTCATTTAAAAATCTCATTCAGCTTCATATTTTTGCTTTTTAGAGCAACGTTCTAGCTTTTCTCTACCGTTAGATGTAGCTGATTTTCTTATTTTAGCGTCGAAAACTTGTCATTTTTTCAGAAATCAAATAATCCATCATTTCTTGAACTGTGCAAGCAGTAAAATCAAACTAAGGGCTTCGATCTGAAGGTCTTACAGGGGACATTATCCGACGCATGATCGTCTTCCAACAGCTATCCCGTAGGTTGCTATCATAAAGAATGTAGTTTTTGCAAAAACACGACCAATTTTTTTCCAAAGATTGTGGGGCATTCACCATGCAAGCTGGAGGGCTGCTACTTAACAGATGTGTTCTGCACAAATATACCAAGGGACGTGTTTTAGTTGCCCCGATTACTGCTTTCTAGTTAAAGTAATCGCTTGTCAAATTTGGAAAAAGTAGACAAAATGCAGGTTACGCACACATTTCAGCTTATTCTCTATAACGACGAGAGATTTCAAAACAAATAAAAAAAATCGTCCCCAGCTATTTGATGGAGGTATCGAATGATCCAACTGATGTCTCGCGAAAAAATTTACTGGAGTCTGCAAAAAATCTGGAAAATTATACTTCTTCTAAAATGGGTTAAAAATATTTTTGAAAAGCAACATTAGTTTCATGGTATGCATTAAAAAGAGAAAATGTCAAGCTGCATTTTGATATAACAATGGCTTCCTAACCCCTAGTAATGAATGAGTAATAATGGTGCAAACTTTATGTGACCAAAGGGAATCACCACCTTAAAAGCCAGAATTTACAGTCTTCTCGCAGTTGCCAACTGTCAGCATGCACACGGTTGCATTTTTTGGGTGCGTAAGTAGAGCTAGGGTGCTCCATATAGGCACATTAAGATTTCCCTTAAATTCAATCCTTGAGTTCTTTATTGCTTTTCAACAAAACCACAACAAAAATTGAGACATCATGAATGTCCAAAATTTTCCAGAGCTCAAGAAATCATGTATCATGTATCGGCATGTCAGTTAACCAGAGATTGCCGAAGGCAAACAGTAAACTTCGTTAGTAAACTTCATAGTCTTCGCTAATTTGAATTTGGATAGAACTCAAAACATGTAATATATTGAAACTTGATTCTTTGAGCATTGTCTGCAGAAATTTTTACAGGTCCGTCAAGGAATATTGCCCCTTTCAGGGCCAACTTGTTTGATCTCTTCTTTGCCAGTTACGCTTTTCCCTTCTATGCTATACTGTCTGCTCAACTTTCCAGCTTTGTAAGTTTGCTTCATTTTCTTCCTTTTAAAATTGTTTTTCTGCGTTCAAAAATACCGTTTCAGCTTAAGATATATATACATATCAGCATTCTTTCTATTCCGATCTAGTCGCCAATTCTAGTCTTCAATTCTAGTTTTCAATTAACCATTTGTTTTTACATTTCATTCTTTTAATTATTCTTGGGGTTTTCAGGATGCCCGCTTTTATGGAAGTCACCGAGAAACCTCCAAAATCACGTTAGAAGGCCCGTTGGGGTTCTCAAGGCATGCACCGTCAACCTTTCATGCCTGCAAATCGGTAAAAATTCCTTTCACGCAATGAGACTTGAGAAATTCATCCAGCATGCTAAACCTGAAGTTGAGCACAAGTCGTCCTTCACCGGTTGCTTTCAGCCCTCTACACTGTCCCGCTAACTTCGCTTCTGCGCCCCACTTAACCGGCGCTTGCTCCAACGCCCTCCCACTCCTGCTAGCCGCGCCCATCGTTTCCTGGGCTTGCCTTAGAATGCCGAACTTTGAGTCGGACATCTTGTTAATGCTTCCCTTGTTTTTCAATTTGGGCATTGGACTACCGAGTGTTCATACGAGATTCTCCTCGCTCCCAGGCCCTTTCAAATAAACCGAACCAGTTACCAGCCTTTTCGTTTTCTACAGCACAGCATGTTATTTTGGAATTCATAGAAAAACTACAATTTACAGTTTGCATAATTTACTAAGCTGAAAGTTAAGTTGTGAGTACTACTTCTTTGTTTGTCTCGTGAAACTATGCTAGTGTAAACAAGTAGCGTGTTTACTTCCCTTTTATAAACTTGCAACTTTAAACTGCTGATATATTGACAATGTTCGTTTGCTAGACGCGTTCACATTCAGAATTTGTGTCCTTTTTGTAGTAATGACCAGTCCAGTCTGTAGACTGCCTTAATAGCGCAATTTTCTATTCTTACTAACTTACTGTTCAACGCTTCAGTTAATAGTTTGCTGTTTTACTGACAAGTGTAGTCGACTGTGCGTGTGCACAGGGGTTAATACCGGAAGAGGCATCTCGGGGGGATGAAAGGGCGGGAATTCCCTAATTTTGTGGGACTGAAAATTGCCTTCCTGCGGTGGTTGCTTGCGCTATAGAGCACCTTGGCCCACGACAGGCTGTCTTGGTGGGAAACCACTGTCCACAAATCACAAACCACAACCCTTGTCAGAGGTGCATTCTCCTGTTCTAACCCATTTGATTCAGATTCTGCAGTGTTAGTGGCCTGTGTGCCGTCTTGGTGTTGGATTTGCTATGCGTTTTGGACCTGTTTGGTTTGGCTATTATTATTGGTAATTGTTTATTATTAAACGGAACTGTGCCAGAATCAATGGGTTTCTCGGTCATCGGCAGCAACCGTCTGTTGTAGCTTGTAGCGCTACTACACTAGAATATGCCTCTGGTTATGGATTTAGTTTAGTAAAACTAGATTTAATTTTAGTTGGACACCATGTTTCATTTAGATTATCACATTCGCCAGTTTTGATAACTACGCTATTCTCAAAGCTTTTGTGAGTAGTTTATTAGTTTGGTTGAAATAGGCTGTGGTTGGCAGATATATTAGGTCGAATACCTATCATGCTAAGGTTGTTAGACAGGATTGTCATAACAACCCAAGCATAGAGGATTACTAGACTAAACTTTTTCGTCTGTTACTAGGACAGTAACATACTGTGCTAACTTATATTGGGTATATAACTTATTCAGACATTCAGATTTGCCTTTCTGAACACCGCAGCTTGATGTTAACAGGCAAAAGTTTTTGTGAAGAACCTCTGGTTGCGGTGCGCTTTGCTTCAGAAAAAGCTGACAATCAATGCAATTACTGCTTTCACTTCTTTCCCAAACCCTTACGGTGCAGTGGATGTCGGCGAGTTCGATACTGCTCGTCAGGTTGTCAGAAAGCGGACTGGACATTGCACAAGCTGGAATGTAAACATTTTGTCAAATCCAATTGGGACATTTTAGAAGCAGTTATTGGTTTTTCGTCAACACCATCCCTGGCAATAGAGCAAAGCTCATATTCTTATGTGCTCATGGTTCTTAGATTGTATCTTATGCATAAATCTGACCTTCTAGAACGTAATAGCGGTGCAGTGTTTGGCAAACGATATTCGGATTTGCGGTACAACAAGGAGTTTATGAAAGATGCATTGAAAGGTAGCCTGGCAGTTCTACTATTGAATTGCTTTCCTTCCTTAGGACGTTTACGTTGGGACGACGAGAAGTTTGTTCGCAAAGCATTTGATGTTGTAAAGCTCAATAGTCGGCTCTTATATTATTGTGCCCCTAACGGGAAAACGGTGTGCAGTTGCAGATTCCTGGGTTTGGACACAGCTTGTCTCAAGTACAGCTGCAGCCCTAATGCCTGCATGATGGGCAATGGACGAAAAGCTATCATAGCCTCATACGAGATTGGCAAATCCTACCTTGATTTGACTTCCCTTACCCTAGACTATTTACCTGAGCCACGTCCGTTAAATGTTAGGACAAGAACACAGTATGCTAAAATTGTATTCGAGACTCAATGTCGGTGTGATAACTGTAGGCTTGTAAAAGACTGTGGACGTTGTGGCATCACTACTGAGGAACCAATAAGTCTCTGTGAAAATTGTGGTAAAGCTATGACTCAAGCCTTGTTACCTGATGGTCTCCTCCCCAGAAAGTGTGGAAAATGTGGGCATCACATGTCGTCCGAAATATCGGACAAATGGGGGCTTTTCTATTCCTTATTTCCAACGCCGCATGTTAACTCATTCCTGAGTCAATCAAGTTGGATTCTTGGGGCTGCCTACCCGGATCTACAGTTGCTGATTCCCTTAATTTCTAAGCAGTCATATCGACGTTATGTCATGCTGGAGACCATTCTTCATGACTTTATAATCAACTATAGCAAAGCAGCACCAAAGCCTTCGGAATGGCCAATAATGTGGAACTGTACCTGTGATTTTGTAGAAACCACTCCATTTCCCAATCCTTGTATTCTGACTATAAATCAATATCTACAGTGTTCTGCAGTAGCTGTTGCCCTTGGAAAATGGGAAATGGCTCAGAAATGGCTGGATATGTTAAAGAATACTGTTGAAAATATTTATGGTCGTGCTGGCCTTACGTTTGACGGTGACGTAGTGCGCCGCCACCTATTACGGTGCACAATTACCAAAAACTCAGACATAGATTTGTACTTCTTCATAAGTCAATACATGGGCGTGCCGCAATCAATCAGTAACACAACTGAAGACTCCACATCTCTGTTTAACCTTGCTACTAGGTCAGACGTAGCCAAGGAAGACCTGAAAACTTCTATGAATGAAGCGGTAGTTAGCCGATGATCGGAAGGAATCAAGGAAGCATCAAAAAGACACCTGCAGAATGTTACGGGACTTTCCTATATCACAATTGAAAATCGAATGAGCTTGTTAAAATACAGCCAACGCATAGAATTCCTAATGAAATCAA
>JASAND010017795.1:0-11716 GCA_030248195.1 Trissonchulus latispiculum
CTGTTGTCAAATTCAAAATTGGCATGAAACTTCAGGATAGGGCTTTAAAGTGAATTCTGAGTTCAAGATCGGGCGAAACAGAACTCGACTATTACAGGTCTACACAAACTGAAACTCCGCCTGAAGCTAAAACTGAAACTGAGACAACTTTGTATTTCCGGACTGAAACTGAAACTATTTTGTGTTCCAGACTGAAACTAAAACTGAAACAAACTAAAATCGTTTACTGAAACAACACTACTCTACACTCAACACCTCTACACTAGTGCTCGGACCGGTTCCGATTTTTGAAACCGGTTCCGGTTCCGGTTCTAGCTTCCGGTTCCGGTTCCAATCGAGATTTTTGTAAAAAGGCTTATAATTCAAGTTTTTTTAGTTTTTTGTATAAATTGGACCAAAACCTTATGAGCCAACGTTGTTATATGCTCAACATTATTAATTTACATGTAAAATAGTAATTAATTTTTATACCAGTTTTAATAGTGTTAAAATGTGTTAAAAGTGTAATCGTAATGAATATGTAAAAAATTTCAATCCTAAACTCGTTTCCTGTGTCCCATGGTAATAGTTTGTTCAACTGTCACTAAGTATAGGATTTACGCATTCACAGCGTGTCACTGCCAATAATTAGCTGGTCCTCTCCTTTGATTTATTTTGCTTGACAATTGACCAGGAATTTGTTAATTGTTCGCAATCCTCTATCTTGCTTGCTCAAAAACTAGTCATGTTTCCTTTTTGCATTAAAGTAGCGGATACAGCAAGGCATATACACTGGAATCTTATTTTTTGACATTTGGCGGTACATTGTAGCTGTAAGAAGTGGGAAAATGTAAAAATTTGGAAACAGTAAAGAATTCATATGTTTGTTTGTCAACGACTGTCTTGTCTACTAAGAGAAAATTGCAAAATCTGTATGCACCCATTCTAATATTCAGTGAAAACTCTAGAAAACCAAAGTTAGGTTCCAGGTATATATCTATTAGAAAAAGAAATCTTAGGCTATATTTTGATATAGAGATGGTTTCTTAACTCCAAGTCAGGGTTCGTTCTTGATAGATATCGGATATTTGTGCATTTTAACAAATAGGGTGCGATTTGGAAAAAAATGTTTTTATTGGAAAAAAAATTTGGAAAAAATGTTGCATTTAAAATTTTTTTTCTGAACAATTTCTTGTCGTTTTAACAGATTAATAAACGGCAGTGAGAGAGCTAGCATTGTACGTGTCGAACCGTTGTAAAGGAAAAAAATGTGAAGAAATACTTTAAGAGAAATTGGCTTAATCCAGTCGTTTATTTCTGACAATGAAGGGACATATATAAGTATATAAATACAACCCAAAGCCAAAATACTTCAATAATTAATTAGTGGCTTTTGTAAACAAGAAAGAATAGAACAGAAGTAAGGTCTTTGCGACGTTGCTCTGATCGAAAAATAGTAAAAAGATGCGGGGGTCTGGGGGAGGCAGCTAGAGCTTTTTTAAAATTTTAAGCACTTTCGAAATTTTTTAGGGCACTTTGTGGTTAGCGGAAGTATAATTTGACTGTGCATTTAAGTGTGCATTATTAAATTCAAGTGTGCAGCTTGGAAAAAAGTGTGCATGTGCACAATAAAATGCACAATAGACAGACTTTGCTCCAAGTAAACAATTATTATTAATGCTTCAAAGTTGGTTACTCCAAAAAGAAATCATCAGCTCAAAAGTAATTGCATATCTTACCAACATGCAAGAAAAAGTTAAAACTCTTACTTGTTAAAAAATAATGCCGCATAATAGGTTTCTGAAAACTTTCAAAAGACTACATTCAAAAGGTAGAAAAATTTTCAGAATTTCCAGACTGAAAGTGTTATTTAAAAGCTAGAGAAATTTTGAAAATTTGCAGGCGAAAACTTAATTTTTGGATACATTTTTCAAAACATCTGAGACAAATTACAGTGGAACCGGTCCGGTTCCAAATGCTACCGGTTCCGGTTCCGGTTCTAAAAATCCTTCCGGTTCCGGTTCCGGTTCTACCGGTTCCAATGGAACCGTTCCGAGCACTACTCTACACCTCGTTTTCAAACGATCACGTTTAGAAGAAATAGTCAAAGTGTTTCACAGTCATAACTTCGGTTTTTATTCAAACTAGTTTCAGTGCTAGTTTCAGTTCTCTTTCCAAAATAGTTCGTCCCTAATGCTGATCCTGATCCCACTCCTGGTTTTAGTCACCTCCTTCACGAGCCGATGTTGTGTGATAAAAATGGCACGCAGACAGACTTTGTGTAGACCCGTAAGAGTCGAGTCCTGTTTTACCCGATCTTGAACTCAGGATTCACTTCAAAGCCCTATCCTGAAGTTTCATGCCAATTCTAAATTTGACAACCTCTTTTCTTTCCCATTCCTGGTTTCAGACCTATGTTCCTGTTCCTGTCCTTGGTTTCCAGGTTCCGCCCTAAGAATTCGACTCCCAAAGGCATCCTTATACATCTGGTTATTTATTAGTTAATTGTAACTTTAACTGAGGAATCGTAAGTAAAAACAAAATTATGGAAATTTCATAAAAATTTATATTGGCATAGCAACTTGAATTCTGAAATAAATTAATTTTGAACCACATTGTTTCGATTTGTAATTTATTTTTAGATTGTCTAAATATATTTTAAAATAATTTAATCTAAAAAGTAGTAATTTAATATAAATTTCACAGTCTGTTTGGATATCAGATTTCTGAGAAATATATATAACTACAGTAGAGCTGAAACATTAACTCATTAGGTTTCATAGCGACGCTGGACCACGTGAGAATGTAACTGCGCTAAAGTTTAAATTTGAGACAAAGTAGGAAATAGAACTTAGGAAGTAGGCGAACTAAGAAGGCAGCGCGTTCGCTCAATTAGAGCTCTTACATTAGCGTGAAAACTCAAAATTCGCAATATTCAATCCTACTTTAGCCTGAACTAAGAATGGCCACCATGTCCACTGACAAATAAGTGTCAGTGGACTTGTCCTTCATTCTAATTTGCGTCCAAATAGGAATGAAAGTAGCCAAATTTCTGAATTTGTGCTTACATCTGCGCAGAAATACAACAGACACAAATTCACGCAGCTCTGCTTATTGTCTATAGTCTATTTCCTACTTTTTGGTGCAGCTAACGCTTTCACTTGTGAAACATGTCCGCGAGCGATTGTGTTTTAAGCAGACACTGCCTATTTCCTATTTCCCACTTTCTGCACTCAGTTCCTATTGTAGTTCAGAATTAGATGTCACATGACGCAATAGAACCCAATCGACTAATGCTGCAGCTCCACAGTAGTTATATACATTTCTCAACAATTTGTGATAATGCTATGGTGTCATGTTTTATTTTTGGAAAGTTAGAAAATTAAATTAGATAAAATAGATGAAACAATATATAAAGAAATAATCATAAAGATTTTTGAGGAATTCTTGTAGTTTCCTTCTAAGTCACTTTCGTATATATTAGTCAAGATTACAAGAGTTTCCTGTGGAAATACTCAAGGCACCTGTGGTTTTTCAGAGGAGTTTCCTATGGAAAATTACAAAAAACCTGCTGCTGCTTTGTTGTGTATTTACAAATCACGTAATCATATCATTTAAAAATCATGTAATTTTTACGGGTCGGATTGGCATCTGTAACCCAGAAGAAGAGTAGGAGGTTTAGGTAGGTACGAGGGCGGAGTGGAAGTTAAAAAGCTGACTGGAAGATGGATGAACTAACATATTCATGTATTTATAATAAGGGTTCGATTAAATTCTGTTTAGTTAGACTATTTCATAAACTTTGTTTCCTGATTTAATATGTTTTGAAATTGATTCCTGTAGATGAGTAGGAAAGTCATCTAAATATCCAAAAACTTAAAACAAAAACATAGGGTCTCTTTAACTATTCCCAACTCGTTTGGGGGGGGGAGATAGGTCATCTGTATTTAAATATCCAAAAATTTAAATAATTAGATAAAACAAAAACGTACGATCTCGTTAACTATTTCCCCCCAACTCGTTTTGGGGGGAATAGTAAAATTTGGGTCATCTGTATTAAAATGTAGGATCTTTTGCGCTTTTCCCCCAGCCCTAACTTTTGATTTTTTTACCAATAACTTTGAAATTTGGTGTGGCTGCATACTGGAGGCTGATGAATTCAAAAATTCAAAAATTTTTAAATTTTTAAAAAAGTTTAAATTTTTAGTTTGGTAAGGGGGGACCAAGGGGAACCAAAAAATTATTTGAAAAAAATTTTGCTGAAAACTTGCATATAGGGGTTTTCTGGGGCGCTGAGCACGAATCTGAAGTCCGTTTTTCATTTCAGCTTTTCGTTAGCTCAATATTAGCTTACATGTTAAGCTTACAACTTTAGCTTATGCTGAGCTAACGAAAAGCTGAAACGAAAAACGGACTTCAGATTCGTGCTCAGCGCCCCAGAAAACCCCTATATGCAAGTTTTCAGCAAAATTTTTTTCAAAAAATTTTTTGGTTCCCCTTGGTCCCCCCCCCTTCCCCTTACAAAACTAAAAATTTAAACTTTTTCAAAAATTTAAAAATTTTTGAATTTTTGAATTCATCAGCCTCCAGTATGCAGCCACACCAAATTTCAAAGTTATTGGTCAAAAAAATCAAAAGTTAGGGCTGGGGGAAAAGCGCAAAAGATCCTACATTTTAATACAGATGACCCCAATTTTACTATTCTCCCCAAAACGAGTTGGGGGGAAATAGTTAACGAGATCGTACGTTTTTGTTTTATCTAATTATTTAAATTTTTGGATATTTAAATACAGATGACCTATCTCCCCCCCCCCCCCAAACGAGTTGGGAATAGTTAAAGAGACCCTATGTTTTTGTTTTAAGTTTTTGGATATTTAGATGACTTTCCTACTCATCTACAGGAATCAATTTCAAAACATATTAAATCAGGAAACAAAGTTTATGAAATAGTCTAACTAAACAGAATTTAATCGAACCCTTATTATAAATACATGAATATGTTAGTTCATCCATCTTCCAGTCAGCTTTTTAACTTCCACTCCGCCCTCGTACCTACCTAAACCTCCTACTCTTCTTCTGGGTTACAGATGCCAATCCGACCCGTAAAAATTACATGATTTTTAAATGATATGATTACGTGATTTGTAAATACACAACAAAGCAGCAGCAGGTTTTTTGTAATTTTCCATAGGAAACTCCTCTGAAAAACCACAGGTGCCTTGAGTATTTCCACAGGAAACTCTTGTAATCTTGACTAATATATACGAAAGTGACTTAGAAGGAAACTACAAGAATTCAATTTCCTCAAAAATCTTTATGATTATTTCTTTATATATTGTTTCATCTATTTTATCTAATTTAATTTTCTAACTTTCCAAAATTAAAAACATGACACCATAGCATTATCACAAATTGTTGAGAAATATATATAACTACTGTGGAGCTGCAGCATTAGACGATTGGGTTCTATTGCGTCATGTGACATCTAATTCTGAACTACAATAGGAACTGAGTGCAGAAGGTGGGAAATAGGAAATAGGCAGTGTCTGCTTAAAACACAATCGCTCGCGGACATGTTTCACAAGTGAAAGCGTTAGCTGCACCAAAAAGTAGGAAATAGACAATAGACAATAAGCAGAGCTGCGTGAATTTGTGTCTGTTGTTTTTCTGCGCAAATATAAGCACAAATTCAGAAATTTGGCTACTTTCATTCCTATTTGGACGCAAACTAGAATGAAGGACAAGTCCATTGACAAATAAGTCCCTTATTTATTCTTATTCCTATTCTTCCTCAAGAGCAGGTTTAAGCCCATATTTTAAAAGATTCCTTGACTTTTTGATCTATTTTCTTAATTTGCGACATCAAGAACTGTATTTCCTTATGACTTATTCATGTCTGCTTATTCATGCTAGACAAAGCAAATTCTTCGTATTTGCATTTTAAAATGTGAACTATTGATTCAAATCGAATTCACTTATTGCCGTCAACCATTGGGGCGGTAATGGCTTGCCATCCTGTCAGCTACAATCTGTCGCCACTGAGTCCGATCCTGTGCCAAGTCCCGGCAGATAGATGTCCAGTTCCTTGACCAGTTAGCTGCACCGTATGCTGGTTTCAGGTGGGTGACGCCTGCCTCTACAAGATTGATCCATCTTTTCTTCGGAGCGTGACCGCAGCATTTCCAACCCTGCGGGGTCGTTGCAAGAAGCAGAGACTTGGGGAGCCGGCGATCCTCCATTCTGCAAACGTGCCCGAACCAACTAAAGCGTCTACCACAGACAACTGCGGCGACAGTTGGTTGATTCAAGCACATATTCGTGGTGGCCGTACTGGTATATCTCTGAAATCTCGAAAACCCAAGTATCTGACGAAGGCACGCCATTTGGAAGACTTCCATCCTTCGTTTGTCACTGTCAAGGAGGCACCAGGTTTCACCAGCGTACAACAGGACAGACAGGATTGCACTGTTGTACACACGCATTTTTACATGCAGGTTGACCTGACGATACCAAAGGCGATGTAGGAGCCTGGCGAAAGCAGAAGTTGGTTTTGCTATGCGACTAGCAATATCGACTGTCGGGGATATGGTATTGGATCAGATCTTAGAGCCCAAATATGTAAAGCAAGCAACTTCCTCAATTTGGTTATCGTTCAGTTGGATATTGTGCGAGCCAAATACCTTGGTCTTGGATGGGTTGATTCGGAGCCCAACTTGGCCGCAGCTACAGCTACAGGTCAGGGGGTCAGCTGTGAGAGAACCGTTAAACGCCTCAGACTTGACTAGTCCAATAATCACCTTTCTTGGAAGTTGACCAGTGAATATAGTATTTGCGACAATAGTTTGTATGCCTGAGCGCAGACGTCTAGCCACCACCTTAGTTCGTCTGATAGGGTACTTAGCGGTGTTTTCCTGAGAAAGAATATTTTCAATAGCGAGAGACATAGAATCTTGACACTTAACCTTTCTCACGTAACATCGCATGTCCTCTACCTTTACTTTGCTGCTTCCCTGAGAACTGAGACAGAACTCATCGGGGTTTCGGCGCAGCTCAATGGTCAGTTGACAGTCGCTTAGAAGGTACTTTTCTTGCATACTTTTCTTTTCTTGAATAGATCGCAGTGGATCGGTGCCATAAACTCAGCGGACTTTGTTGCCACCCAGGTGCCTCGTGTACCGGAGTCGAACTCGTAACCGACAGCCTGTAAATGGCCTTCTTTTGCATTGCGGGAGTAGTTTAGCATAGTTTCAATGTAAGCTTGGTACGCGTAGTGGGGTTGTAGAGTTGTAAATTTCCTTGTCAGAGAGTTCTACTATGCAGCGCTGGAAGAAGGTTTTGCCGAAAAGGTTAATGGGAGTCCCTGCATCTCCCTCAATTTTAACCATAAGATAGAGGTAATTTTTATTTAGATCAAGCATGTACGATTCTTTAGGAACGTTGAAACGGTAAGGCCTGAGTCAGTAATTGGATTTTCAGGACCGATTTCCGCCCAGTACCCATGCTCCACGGCAACTTGAGTAGGTGGGACAGAGAATAGGTCCAATTCCGACTTGAACCCAGGGAGAGATCATGAATCGATTTAATGCTTAGTCATGCTTATGTGAATATATCTAAATTTTGTTTCGGTGGTCTACCTAGTCCTCGTACTCCTTTTATGTTGTTAGATCTAGGTCTTTGTCCAATACCTTCGCCTTGTTGAATATGTTCACCATCAGCTGTTAATGTCTCACCAAGAAACTGTTTACATCTCCGTTTTGCAGCTGCTTTTATGTCTTCACCTTGGGTTGTGTCTGATGCTAGGGCTAATGCGTTTTTTGCTAGACTTTTGCCTGCAGATAGACCGACTCGTTTGAGAATTGGAAGTGCGGCTCTAAATAGACCACTAAAGATGTTTCCTATTCCTGCTCCTCGTTGGTAGGGATCTTCCCGCATCATCGTTTATATTGATTTCTACAATATCGAAGTCTTTATGAAGGACAGGAACGTAATGTGGATTGTGGTATTCCTTATTTACTACCGCCCTCTCGGTTGTAACTACCCGAATGAGTGGGACCAGGGCGTTTCCTTTAACTTGAGGAGCCACCAGGTCGCAGTAAACGAAGAGAGAATAGAAACCCAGCCTAAGATCAGGTTCGGACTCAGCAACGAAAATTATTTTGTCATCAACAGGACCACCGTTCCTTTGCATTGGGTTGGGGTAGTGACCTAACATCATCCAAAGATTTTTGCTTAACTTAACGGTATTGGGAAAGGTCTTTGGTATTGAGAACATTACTCTGTGCCGGTATCCGTCGAATCTAAATTTAATTGGTGCTCTTTCGCCTGTGACAGGGTGTTCCATGTTGAGTATAGTAATATTAATTGCATCACATAGGTCGTCCACTGTTTCGTAGTGTCGTTTAAGTAGGAGTTTAACCATTGACGTCTTGTCAGGAAACTTAAAAGAGACGGCGAGTTAGCTGCGGAAAGATTGCCCTACGTCACTGGATACATCATTTCTACCAGAGCGACTTCTTTCTATGTAAATAAGCTAATTTCCTATGCAGTCGGTGAAGTCGCTGTATCTCCCAGAATATGTCAAAAATAATAGAGGTCTTAACGCTCTAGTTGCTAACAAAAACACCGGGAGACCTTATAAAGATGATAAGTGTTTCTTTAGGTGCCTCGCTTTAGGCTTGGGATCAAAAATTACCTGTTTAGAGGAAAAAACAAAGGAGCTAATCGATCAATGGGTTCAACCTGGGGATAAGTTTAATGGAGTTTGCCTTGAAGATTTAGACGAACTTGAAGAAAAATTCGATATTGCTATTACGGTATATGAATTAGAGAATACAATTGAGGAAGCCGATGAAGAACAATGACCTCAATGAACTTTTAATCAAAATCACGAAAGAGACCAGGAAATTACAGATGTGGCTGCGAAGTTAATTCGACGGCCTCTGGGAAAACATTCCAGGAAAATGGCTATTAATATTTACGAAAACCACTTCTCTTTCATTAAAAATGTAAATAAATTCAGCCAAACTTGGAAGTACTCGAACTGCGATAAACTATTTCACCACCATAACGATTTCATCAGACATTCAAAAAGTTGTGAGAAAGGTATTAAGCATATATTCCCAGGGGGAGGAGTTGGGCCCACAAAAACAATCTTACAAAACATAAGCGAGCTAGGAATCCCGGTGCCACAATTGTGCTATCCCTTCAGAATATCCTACGATTTCGAATGTATGTTCAAGGAAACTGATAAAAAATGCGGGCAGAAATTGATTTACGAAAAGGAACTGATCCCCGCCTTGGTTTCCATTGCTTCAAATGTCCCGGGGTATGAAACTCCAAATTGTATAATAACCATCGGCGATCCCTATGACTTAGTGGTCCGAATGAAGAATTATATGGAAGAGACAGCCGATAAGGCCTACGAACTTCTTAGGGAAATCTACGAGCCTACCTTATCTGGTCTATCCGAGCACGAAAAGCTTCCAGCCGAATTTGGGGAATGGCTTAGTCTGTTCCAACACTAGGATTTAACTCAGGAAAAATTGGCATGAACCTTATAAAGTCTTGTTTAATCAAAAATTTACTCCTTAATGGGCAAGAAACCAAGTATGTAGTGAAAAAGGATAACAATCACATGGCTCTCTCCACCCCCAAATTGTACTTCCTCGACATCACAAAATACCTTACCGCTGGTACTTCATACAAAAAGTGGCTTAAGGGAATCAAAATTGAGGGTCAAAAAGGTGCCTTCCCCTATGAAGCCTTCACTTCCCTCGAATTTCTTGACCAAGGATTCCCCCACCGTGACTTATACTACTCAACCCTTAAACAACAGGAAATTTCAGATGAGGACTTCACAGCAGTTGTAGCAGCCTGGAGGAAATACAAATTTAAAACTATAATGGATTAACTACTATCCATTAGTAATCGTACAAATTAGGCTAATCGTTGTTATGGCTCAAAATCGATGATTTTTCGAACTTTAAAAGACCATATCTCAAAAGTGGGATTTTGCTCATTTTTGCATGGGCATTGGTACCATTCAGATGAATAATATTTATAAAAATTGCGTCGTACTAGGGTATAATAAGGTCGCTAGTCGCAAAAATGTGGTTATGCGCCTAGTTATGCGCCTACTGAGTTTGGAGGCTTAAGCGAATGTGTGATCGTCTGCAAACTGCTGAATATCAATGCTAGAAAGCTAAAATTTCCACGGATGGGTTCCCCATATGTGGTCCCTTCGTGGTTAAAATTTAAGCTGTCTGAGTCCACTCTATCGGGCTGAACTCAATTTTGATAAGTGAAGTCGCACGGCGACGTAAGGGGCAGAGTCGAAAATCACAAATTTGGCTATAACTTGTTGAATATACGGAGCTGGTTAGTCACTCAAACTTCAGTTGAGAGTTTTGCTTGGTCACGAACGGTCTCCTTTGGAAATTGGGGGAACTCAGTTTGTTCAATATTCTGGGGTTACCCGTCAAGTTCTATCCGCCCAGGAACTTTCTAACTGGGTCTGTCAATTTAAAGGTGGCAGCAAAATGGACGCATTTAATTAAAAATAGCACTTCAGTTATAATGATTTTAATTAGATTTAGCAGACCTGCTTCTTACCAAGGTGCTAATTTTAGATAGAATTAGCTTTTCAAAACAGACATTTTAATTAGAAATAGCACCCTGTTTAAAAGGTGTTGTCAAATTCTTAATACAAATAGCAGCTGTTACTCGTGCAAGTTTAAATTAGCTTGCTTTTCTTGTTAAATGCAAAGCGAGTGCTTATTGTTTTTAAACAGAATAAGCTTTGCAACATAAACGCAGTTGCATTTACTATGCTCATTCTCAATAAAACTTTAGTAGTGGGTTTTCAGAGGCTAAATGTGATGACCTGGACATGATGTATTCATATCAGCTATACACATGCGTGCATTGATTGTCAACATATTTAGGCAGAGTCTGCGAATATAGATGCATATAATATCAAGAGTACATAATACATAAGAGTGTGACAAGCGTCACACTCTATGTAATCAGCTCTAGAGCCATGCTCTGCGCGCTAACGGCCCACCCCCCCCCGCAATTGCGTACCTAGTGGACCCCCCCGCAAATCAGTACCTAGTACGCAATTGCGTATGTTCACTCGCTGCTGCAATATTCCATTTATCGGGACCCCCCCCGCAAATCTGACCTATCACCTTTCAATGTTGAATGATAGGTCAGATTTGCCGGGGTGTGATAAATGGAATATTGCAGCAGCGAGTGAACATACGCAATTGCGTACTAGGTACTGATTTGCGGGGGGGGGGTCCACTAGGTACGCAATTGCGGGGGGGGTGGGCCGTTAGCGCGCAGAGCATGGCTCTAGAGCTGATTACATAGAGTGTGACGCTTGTCACACTCTTATGTATTATGTACTCTTGATAATATAGATTACATAAAATGAAAGAAGATAAACATGTGGCAAAACATGTTTTCCAAATTTATTCAACGCTTCCTTCATCAACAACTTAACACAACTAAAATCTTTTGTCAATTAATTTGGTACACTGCAGAATTTGAATTAAACGTGTACATGGCAGACATATAGTCACTGAATATTCTATGTATTTGAGACTAATCTCGCCTAGTACTAAAATTGCAACATTTAACACTTTCAACTAAGAGTATCATATCATATTACTGCTTTTCAACGAAGAATATCATTGCATTTTATTCTTAGCATTGATGTGGCCATTAAATAGTT
>JASAND010017796.1:0-13267 GCA_030248195.1 Trissonchulus latispiculum
TTTTTACAGCTTTTAATAGTTACAAATGTTCTAAAATCTTGAATTGAAGACAGGTTATTTGTTGAAATGAAAAATTCAAACTAGTTAACTTTTTGCATTTATATTTCAGTGCGGTTAAGAGCAGCCGTCACCTAGAGACTTTTTATTCGAATTTACTAAAGACTTTGCCTCTTCTTTGTTCTTGCATTCTTTCAGTCATCTCTTGCAAAATTGCACGCTGGAGAGTCTGGAACTGTCAGACTCCTACGCACGTGGGCTAAAGAGCTATCAAAGATGAGTTGGTGGAAATCAGGACTGAGTAATGCGAGCAATGATTGCAGCCATCTTTAAAGCTAAGTTATAGAATTAGTTGAGTTAATTTAGGTAAAGTTAATTTCGCTGCCATGGTTAAGAGAACAGTCAACATAGGGGGTGAAAAAGGACCCCCTGTGTAAGCTGTGCATCTTAACCTGTAAAATCATCCAAATTAGCAACTACGATATCGTATCGGATTAAAAGAAATTCTTTAAGCAACTGTCAGCAACTTGCAAAGTGTTACTCAGGTAGCGAGTATTGCGTATTACAGTTTCATGTTAGATTCGTGAGGGGACACCCTCCTAACAGACCGTATGTTCCTACTGTCCTGTCTTAGTGCTCGCTATCCCACCGACTCCATTTCTGCAGCCACACTTTTTTCCCCTTTTGCCTTTCGAGTGGACTTTCAGTTTAGTTTTCAGCCTACCTAGTTGCTATTGCCATGCGGGGGGCAGCTGCATTCGGAAAAACGAATGTAGTTGGCTTGGGAGTGAAATAACCGTACGGTAGCTTGCTCTGGGATCACGTTTTCTGTCCGTGATCTTCTACCCTCTGCCTCTTGACTGCGGTCTGCGGGGAGGACCACTTACGGGCCGCAGTGCGTGCCTAATAGTGGTGGGCCACTTGCAAAAAAATTTTTTGCATTGGTGATTCGTTCAGCTATGCTAGACCTGTGCAGTAGTGCTGGGACCGGTTCCGATTTTTGAAACCGGTTCCGGTTCCGGTTCTTGACTACCGATTCCGGTTACGGTTCCGGTTCTAGCTACCGGTTCCGGGTCCAATTGGTATTTTTGATAAAAAAGCTAAAATCACACGATTTTTTATTTTTTTGACAATTGCTATAAAACTTAATATATGCACAAAGCTCTGAACGTGTTCTTAAACAGTGTTTCTGCTTACTTTTTACTATTAATATACAAATATTTACTGTGAAAAAGATATGGTTTGTTTCATTTTTACCAATATGTTGTGGAAATTTTAGCTACCAGAGCTTACCAAAATACTAAGTATTCTCAATCTAGATAAACATTTAGCTACTGCCCATCAGAAAGCGAACGTCGCACAGAACTTTCCTCGACCAATTTCAAGCAGTCCAATGAAATTTGCTTATCGATTCAACAGCTACAGTTACAACATTACAAAGCTTAATCATTGGGAAAGCAGCTAATCTCATCTCGGGGTCGAAGATTTTCTGAGATCGAAAACTATAGCAGAAAACATTGGGGAAAATCGTTGAACGAGAATTAAAACTTTTCAAGCACTTATGCAGCACGCAGTACAACTAACTTCATACCTTTAAAACCAAAAATTGTATGTTACAATAAATAAAGTCAAGCTGCAAAGTTTTTATTTTACATAGAATTTGTTTACATAGAATTTACATAGAATTTATGTTTACATGTTTACATAGAATTTGTAGCTGAAACAAACAAATTTGTAACAAAAGAGCGCTATTCCCTATCAAATCCTAAACCTATATATGCAAAAAGTACTAAAATATGACTATGAAATATGAAAATTTTTAATAGACAATCAAAGGCATTCTTTTTTGGTAGCGCCAGCCAATTGCTATTAATTAAATAAGAACGGTACCTCAGGGATTCTGTTGCTCAGCTTAACCCTTAATCTGGAGTTGCGCCTTCAGTATACTGGTTTGCTTCAGTTGAAGTTTGCACACAAAAATTGCAGAGGCAACAGCTACAGCTGGAAGAGTTGCCGTAAAGCATCAAATCCTTAATGCTTACCTTTGTCTTCCTTAAAGAAGAGTTAACACTGGGTACACCTTAGTTTTTCTTTTGTTATAACCTTTTCAGAAAACTTAAAACATTGCTGTTCTTTTGTTATAACCTTTTCAGAAAACTTAAAACATTGCTGTTAATAAAGACATCATAAAATTGATATCAAATCTTCTGCCATTTACACAATTTTCAAAAACAAAATTTCATATCTAAATAGAAGTACTAAAATAAAGTTAAATTCCAAACGCGAAATTAAAATTTATAAGAAAATTTTAAAATTTTACAAAATAAACCTTGATTGAAGTTTCAAACAGCCAAAAATTAACACTAGAACCGGCCGGTTCCAAAAGCCACCGGTTCCGGTTCTAAAAATCCTACCGGTTCCGGTTCCGGTTCGCATATTTCTAATCTGTGTAACTGGAATACGCATTCTAAAATGTGTAGCGTAAATACGCAAGCGCTTTGAAAGTGTGTGCTTGGAATACGCAGCATACGTTTAGTATCTCATTATATGCTATTATATGCGTCATATAATTTCGTTACATACCCATTATATACTATTATATGCTTCATGTAAATACGTTATGCACGTGATTTAAAAGAAATATCTGAAATAATATATCTGCAAGGCATCTGCAGCATTGACAGTCGTTATAGAATAAGATTAGCAAAATAGTATTGAGCTGTTACCTACAATTAGTTAGATTTTAATCTATTTAAGAAGAGGTGTTTAATTGTTTATTCTTTTCAGCAAATGAACTCAACTCACTATTCCTTAACTTTTGGATACTAACACAGTTTCTTGAATTTTAAATTTAATTGAATTACAACTGGATCCTAGACATAATGGTAATGTGGGATCAACTCAGCAAACTCTCCCTCAAATTTTCACTGAAAATAGATTTTAGATAACCTTCACAAAAATGGCCAACTTTACGCAAACTTTATATGAATGCGCTCGAATACATTTCCAAATAATACAACAAACGGTGACAAATCTTTAACGTTTCAATATTTTAAATTTTTAAGTTTTCTAATGAGAATGCAAAGAGATCCAAAAATGTTTTAAATATAATTTTGCAAATTTAAGTTTGTAAGCTTTCTGACTCGCCGAACACGAATCTGAAGTTTTTTCGATTCAGCTCTTGGTCAGTTCGGTAGGAAAGGAAAGTTTTAGGCTTGAGATGTAAGAGTAGGTATAATAATGTAAATAAGATGCTATATTCGTGCTGTGGGTCTCCAAAACCTTGATATCCAAGCTTTCAACAAAATTATAGATGATAACATTAGTTCTCCTTGATCCTTGCTTCGGAAGCTTACGACTTCAAACCTTTTCAAAAATTTTAATTTAAAAAATTTAGTTACCAATAAATCGGAAAAGACATGCGATGCATCCACTAAGAATTTTAGCTAAACTGATTAAATTTTGAGAAAGATAGATCCTGGGGGTGATATTTTGCTTAAAAATTTGGGGAAGGATTATTGTTTACCGTATTCGAAAGTGTGTGTTTCCCAAGTTTTATAAAAAAATTTTGAAATTCTATATTATGTAAACAAATAAATATGTAAGTATCTTGGATCCAGATATATAGTTGTAACAGCTTCCGTATGCTATCTTCGCTTCGTCTATATTTGTATATGTATATAAGGTGAAAAATTGAAATATGAAAAAATTTTAAAACTGTTGCCTAATTCAGAAACATTTGAGCTTATTAACACTCGAAACTATTTTCCAAATTTCATTCTATAACGACCATCAATGCTACAGATTACAGATATATTATTTCGTATATTTCTTATTTTCATGTGTATAAATGTATATATTTACATGCAGCATATAATAGTATATAATGGGTATGTAAAGTACTTATATGAAGCATATAATTGCATACAATGAAACACTAGAAGTATACTGCGTATTCCAAGCACACACTTTCAAAGCGCTTGCGTATTTACGCTACACATTTTAGAATGCGTATTCCAGTTACACAGATTAGAAATATGCTTCCGGTTCTACCGGTTCTTTTGGAACCGGTCCCAGCATTAATTTAAATAACCTCTGGCAGCGCAAATTGCTACGTGTAGAATAAAATATACCGAAACATCAAATTGTGTACGCAAATATGATCAGTATCATTATGAACAAAAATTAAACCTCAATTCTAGTTTTAAAACCAAAATTTCTAAAAATTATGGTAAATTCAAAACCCGGGTTGACCGGGTCGTAGCCCTTATCTCGGTCCAAAAAGGGACACGAACTGGCCCGGTTATGTCGCTGTTCTACATCCTCAATGCCAATCAGCTGATCCTATTAAGTTCACCGCGCATCTTTAGCATTGTTTTCGAGACAGCTTATCTGATCAGTGAAGCCCAGTTAGTAATTACTCACTACTAGCCGACAGGAACAAGTTACGCATTTTAGTGTTAAGTTGCACTAAGTGCAATGCTTCATGAATAATTCATTCATAAGCTAAAATAAAACTGTAACAACAACGGGGACTACAAGGCTGCAAAGGAACTCTCTAGCCCAACCTAAAGCCTATCCCTGCAAAAAAACAAACAACTTTTAATGTTAAAAAGTTAACAACAGGAAAAAAGCGTATCAAAAACAACAAATTCAACAAATCTAAATCTATGATTTCTCAGCCTGATCCCGAAAATCAGTATCATAATAATAGGATAAAAGGAGTGTAGAGGATTCTCCAGAATCTGAAAAAAAAACAAAAACAAAAAGCAAAGTATAAATTTAATGTTATTAATAATCCAATACCGCAAGCAACCGGGATAGGTCGTACAGACACTCGAGAAAACTGCAACTAATTGCCGAGTTCAGCAACTCTAACTCTTCAGCAGAAAAAACTTCAACACTACCCCAATATTAAAGATACCAGAATTATTCGAATCCATTCCGCAACATCTTTACAAGCAAATAGGAAAGTTGCACACCACAAAGTGCACAAAGAAACCTCTCATCCGATGGACACGAACCCCATCAAAATGGAGGTGAGATCCCTACAGGTGCTCCTTGGCATCCGTCTGGTCAATGGCGCCAAAGAAATGATTCTACCTTTTCCGGGGGGGGAGGCATCCCGTTGTGTCGAATCAACACATTCGTCAATCCACTCACCCTCCTGTCCTTAAAGTATGCTACCGTACCGAGCTGGTATAGCATACAGCCAAACCCCATCATTCTATTCTGTCTTGGATATATATGTACATGGTCTGACGAATGCAAAGACGTGTGCTGGACTTGTGGATAGCGGATGCGTGCTCATATTGTGAGCCCGGCATTTACAACAACAACAACGACAACCAGAAACCTCTCAGGTACCAGAATGGGGGGGACTCGAACCTCCACCTACGTTCAGAGCTATGTAACCAACAGCGGCTCACCTCACACGGAAGCTGGAAAGTGTTAATACGAAGGAACTAAAAGGATACAACAGCAAGAATTCGTATCCAGCAACCACTGCACAACTTTAGGGTATTTTTTACAGCCCCCCCTCCACCCCGAAACAGTCCCCTCCAGGACTTTTGCATCACTGCCGAGGGAATATTTTGGGTGCCCAAATTTTTGCCCAAAACAGGCAAATTCTTAAAAAATTTCCGACATTGCCGAAGATTTTTTCACAAAAGAAGTCTACACTTAGCCTAAATCCAGGCCGTTTTTGAGAACGTTTACGTTTCTCCCCTCCATACAGAAAATATGCCAAAAATACAAACTTTTGAGTTTTTTTGCAAAATACTCCCCCCCCCACCTCCGCTCGGGAAGCCCCACCCCTCCCCCATTCCCCAAAAACATACCCTGCAAATCAAAACTGACACTGTACAAAAGGTCAATAAAAAAACCTATAGTAGAGCCTGCCTGCCTGCCTAACCTGGACACTTTATTTGTGTATTGTTACAGAGAACAAGGGCTTCTGTGGCCGACTTCGTGTCCTCGTAGAAGGCCAAACCGGTGGACAGCTTGGGATTCCGACTGGCAAAAGTGTACACCGATTCCGGCATCTGAGCATCGTGTTCCACAAAGAACTAAAACACGGGGCGAGATTATAATGCTATTATGTAGTGTAGCAAACAAACAAGACTTATCACTTAAATGCTGTTTGTATCACATCACTACGGGGTTGCGCAGGCTACTGCAGTCCTCTTTCTGCGCATAGCATAGCTATTTTTAGCCTTAAAAATCCAGGCAGTTTTTGAGAGAGAACGTTTTGCGTTTCTACCTGCAAAATATGCCCAAAAAACATGGCAATCTTTGGCTCCTCTTTGCAAAAAACTCCCCCCGAAAATTTCTCCTCCCCCCACCGGGCCAGGCCGCCACCCCAGGAAGCACACCCTCCGGGAAAAAATCCCTAAAAATACCTACAGATGAGATGAGCCCAGGCTTGATTTTATTAAGCCTGGCCATTAGCGAAATTTTTTCAGCCTGGAAAACCCTGGACATCAACCAAAGCGAAAAGCAGGTGCTCCCGCGCCTGGCATTTTTTTAGTGGGGGGGGGGGTGGGGGGCCCCACTTTTCGGTTCCCCCTCCACTTTTCGGAGCCCCCCACTTTCTTCCCCCCACTTTTCGACAAGCCCCCCCCCCCACTTTTTTGGGGGTCGCCCAAAAGTGTCAAAAAATTAAGTTTTTGAGGTCAAATTTTAAAAAATTTTCTACCCCCCCCCACCTTCAAAACCCTAAAAAATGCTAGCCGCGCCGGGCCGAAAAAACTTTTATCGGGCGCTACGAAATACTTAGATCATTTCAAATTATGACACGCATGTATATACTCATTCTACGGAACTAAAATTGTAATGACAAAACAAATTTTCCAAAATCCATCAAAAATATCCCCATCCGTCTACGCGAACGAGGTAATTTTAGCCCCCCCCCGAGTCCCGTCGCGACCAAATTACTTTAAAACTCAGGGTATTTTTTAGGGATTTTTTCCGGGTGGGGGGCTTCCCGCCCCCCTCCCCGGGCCGGGTGGGGGAAGAAATTTTCGGGGGGGGGAGATTTTTTGCAAAACTGAGCCAAAAAATGGTATTTTTTGGCGTATTTTGAATGGTGAAACACAAAAAGCTCTCAAAAATGCCAGGATTTAAGGTAAAAATAGCCATTTTTACGAAAACATCTCCGGCGAAGCCGGAAATTTTTTGAAAATTAGACCATTTTTGGAAAAAATGTAGACCTCATTAAGGGGGAAGACCAAAATCCCGGGGAGGGGCGATTTCGGGGGGAGGTCAATTTCGGCCCCCCGCCCCCGCCTGTAAAAAATACCCTGAAACTAGTGCTCGGATCGGTTCCACTGGAACCGGCAGAACCGGAAGGATTTTTAGAACCGGAACCGGTAGCGTTTGGAACCGGACCGGTTCCAGTGTAATTTGTCTCAGATGATTTTAAAAATGTATCCAAAAATTAAGTTTTCGCCTGCAAATTTTCAAAATCTCTCTAGCTTTTAAATAACACTTTCAGTCTGGAAATTTTGAAAAATTTTCTAGCTTTTGAATGTAGTTTTTTTGAAAGTTTCCGAAACCTAGTATGCGGTATTATTTTTTAACAAATAAGAGTTTTAACTTTTTCTTGCATGTTGGTAAGATACGCAATTACTTTTGAGCTGATGATTCCTTCTACCAGGGCTGGTGGACCAAGACGAAACCAAGGACAAGCCCAAGACGGGAGGCGTCAGGCGCTCTCGTACCCACGAAACCAGGACCTAGGAGAGAGAAGGGAAGAGGGAGGTTCAGCTTTTCACTCACCATCGAATGTAAAGAATTGGCCCAGCCGGGTATCATAAGGCTCATAAAGTTTTGGTCCAATTTATATAAAAAATTTAAAAAAATTGAATTAGAAGCCTTTTTAAAAAAATCGCAATTGGAACCGGAAGCTAGAACCGGAACCGGTTTCAAAAATCGGAACCAGTCCGAGCACTATTTAAAACCCAAATGTTTTCAACACTCAAATCAAAAAATATCACTAGACTGCACAAATAAAAAAGTTTAAGAATAGTAGATTTCTCATTCAAAAATCGGACATAATCTCCTATTCCGCTACTATGTATTCTTAAACGTTTTTTGGTGCAGTCCAGGGTAAAGAAATATCCTAATCTAAACTTAGCACAGTGTTTAAAGTAGTTAACACACCTTCTGTATAACCTCAGCCTCTATATTGCCCGGAGCATTGCGAAAGTAGAGCTTAGGGCCGGGCGGGGCCAAACTATTTCGTACGGCACGAGAGGCAGTTTTGAATCGATGCAGGAAGTTGCTATGGTCCTCCACATTGGTAAAATCTTTGACCGTAGGCAGACCGTTGGGCAGGGTGGAGCCCTCGTTTCCACGCACAGAAACATTTCGAGATGAGGATAGACTGAAATCAAAACAGAAAAACAATAATAAGAACTAGAAAATAGGAAAAAACAGAGAATAGACACAAAGTAAGATTGGGCCTATGCCTGGTGGGTGCCACTTCTACAAACAGCCTTCCCTACCCCCAAAAAACCATTGACCTCCTGCAAGCGTATGCCTCCACTTTTGGTAAATACCAAAATTTCATCGTAAAATTTTTATTTTTAAAATTTAAAATTTAACAAAAAGAGCCTAATTTTGTTTGGCTACTATTGAGATTTCTAAGTCCTTTTGTCATTTGGACTCTGTCTGCTGCTGGCAAGGGCTGCAACTGTTTCAGATAAAAACCAAAACCTTCTTGGGTGATATTACAAACATGAGGTGGACAATTTTAATAAAGGTTTAGCAAAATTCCGATCACCACAAATCGTCTGCCACTCAAAAATTTTCAGGGGCACCTCCCACCCTCAAGAAAAATTCTAATAATTTGAATCAAAATTGTCAAGAATGTCAGAAAAAAACTCGATTTTTGTAGAGTTAAAAACCTGGTTTCGGTTTTTAGGAGCTGTGATCGATCGCCACTATGAACATAGTACAGGTACCAGTTATAACATAATACGTACTCAATAATTTAACATAATTTTACTAGAGAAGTATATTACATTCGGAAACTCTCAGCACAACCATCCCTTTAGAAATGCTCCCGAAATCATAATAGTAAACAAATTTGCAACATCAATAATCTCCCTTTAAACTTTTACCTTCCAAATATTTATTGGAATACCTAAAGACAAAATTTAGGAAGATAAGTATCCCCCTTCCTGTGAACTTACAACGGAAAGAAAGAAAGATTTACTCCAAAGAATTTCAACAAGGACGGTATATACATCGATTTACTCAACTATATATTTTTTGAAAGAAACAACTGACTAAACAAAAATTATGCACACTTGAACATAAATACATACTTTAGTTTCAAAACCCTATCGAAGACCTCTAGGCCATTTAGGACCTGAATGGCCAGTCTTGCCTGTTCCGGCCGGTCCATCTCAATCTTAACGTGACTCTCAACCGTCGGCAAAAATACCACCTACAACATAAACTTGAAAGATTGGATGCTATTATCCAGTGCAATACACAGTACATCAGTAATACAACGGTTAAAGAGCAAACAAAAAAACAGAAACATCTGAAAAATATGGGAGGGGGCAGTGGCGCAACCAGGTTTTCCGACAGGGGGGGGGCGGTACTCAAATTTTTTTATTTCTACACACATGCTTTGAGAAAAAGCAATATATATATATATATATATATATATATATATATATATATATATATATTATAATATAGTAGTTGGTTCCATTGATTGAGTTAGTTAATGAATCATTCTTGTGAAAGCAGGGGTGGTCTGGGGGGGGCAGCCCCCTCAGAAGTTGACAATTTTTTACATTCTAGACACGACAGCAATTTGTTCTGATCACTTTTTGCTGTTTCAAAAGATCGTAGTTGTCTTCTGACTGGCGGCCTGGTTTCACCAGATCAGGTATATATATTACTCAACCTGAAAAAAGTCAAACTAAAAAAAGCTACTTTCCTATGATCAAGCGGGTGTAAGCTAGTAAAAAGCTAGAGCTCTTTTTATAAAGTAACACCAGGAAATTTGGAAATTTTTAGTCATTTTCTGGTTAGCGGAAGCAAAGTCTGACCGACCATTTGTGTATGCGTCTTTACCTACATACTTACTTCTTACTTCTTCAGGTAGGCATCCGATGTGGATGATTCAGCAAGTTCATGGTTCATGATTCATTGGATTGTATTTTTTAAAAAAGTGTAAATATGCACTAGTGATGCGCACCGGATATTATTTTTCATATCGGGATATCCGCCTATTTTAGGATATCGGGAATCCGATTATCCGCCAGTTAGAATCTTAAGGTCAAGAAATAGCTTTTCGTTCAAGAATTATTAGAATTATTTTCTAAGACATTTTTAAAAAATTGTTTTGAAAAATTTTTGAAAATTTCGTCAAAAATTAGCTAATTTTTCATTGATTTTTCTAAAAAGTAAACGGATATCCAGATATTTTTCTCAAATCGGATATTATCCGGACATAAAAAATTAGCCGGACATCCAGTGCACGTCATCACTAATATTCACAATAAAATGCAGAAAAACCATGATTTGAAAACATTGGCGGCTGATGTCTATTTAGTATAACTCACACGTAAGCAGAAACGGTCGCATACGTACTTGAAAGCCAGCCACCCCACCCCGCTTCATGCTACCAGCAAAACAAAGAAAGGTTGATTCGCGCCGCAGGCGCGAAAAATTTTGCCTTTTCTCTTTTCTCCTTCTTAATTTGTCTGACCGTCGAACCTGGCAGGGGGGGCGCGACTCCCCTCCCCCTCCTTTGGGTGCGCCCCTGGACGTGCGGGGGGGGGGTGTCAAGACAAAGGAACTAGCGAAGAACAAGCACTTTAAGGTAAGAATGCAAAATATGCGCTGTTCTAAAGCTGAACACAAGTTATACGTGTCGTATAACGAATATGAAGGTAAGTAAAATGCAAAAATTCGGTTTCGGTATAAATGGAGAAATTTTTTAGGAAATCTTGATCTCGAAAACATACCAGTTTTGGACACTTTTGGGCGACCGCCAACATACAAAAGTGTGGCAGGAGCATGTCGAAAAATGTACGTATGCTGTGTATTATGTCGGATTTTCAGAAACAATTAAATGCTGTAAGTAATCACAGCTTTCTACACACATTTTTGTGTCAGACTTTACTTTCAACTCAACCGAACCAACCCTTAAAACGTCTCCATACAGGCAGAAGAGATTAAACAGGCGATCGCAGTTCCAATTGAGCTTATCCGTTCCATGAACACTGATCACCGTATTTCGAGCCATAAATGAGGAACCTAGAAAAGAACAAGAACAGTAACAGAGGCAGAAACGTTTACTCAGGCTGGCTCATAGATCTTGCAATTTTGTGAAAAATATTGCGATTAGTTCAGATCAAAAATTAATGTGGTTAGTTCAGATCTTTTTCGTCAAAGCGTTCAAGTTTTAGCGAATATAAGGCTAAACACAAACCCAAAAACATACTCTCGCACTCAGTGACTTTAAAAAATGGTAGGAAAAACGTAAGAAGAAAATTTCGAAAACAAGGAATTTGACCAAAAATGCAGGAACTTTTACAATTCAAAACTCTGTACCGCAAGTTATCAAAAAGCATTATCCAAATTCGCCAAGGTTTTACACAATTTATAGTATTTACGTTGAAACACTTCAAATTTTAGAAACAGCAAATTTTATTACGTTTTAGCGCCTTTTGACAATTTTTAACCATAATTTTTTCAGTTTAAACATTTCAAAATACCAAAATTTCAGCCGAAAAATGTTAAATAGTTTCGTTTCTTTCCGAAAAGTTTCCTTACATTTTATTATTCCTTAGTTTCCTACGGAATCCTTTCCTTACGTCAAAGTTACACGCATAACCGGACCCTCCAATAACAGTAAGTCCTCCCCGAGATTATGTGCCGAGCATCAGCATCAGCATAGGTAGAGAAAAAGTACTAAAAAGTAGGAAACCTGCGACCACTGAAAACCATGCTTTATGAATAATAGTTATTCACACAAAACACAAAGACATCAATCAACCCCTACGGAAGTTAGTTATCAAAAATGCAAAGCCAGAGAGGCGGGGCTTCGAATTTTATTTTAATCGATGCCATTTGTTGGCAAATTTGGCCCCGACCTAATTATTAATTTTTTAAATAATCATATCCGAATTACATCAATTGCTCTTGCATTATAAAAGGGAAAACATACTTTTATTTCTGTCAGAACGAAAAGCAGGATCGGTCTCCGCTCTCTAAAACAGGACAAGGCAGGAACTGAAAACATATATAATAGGAATATAAATATAAAATAGAAATAGAAATAAGACCAAAATAGGGTGGTAAATATTGTAATTCAGTGAGGCGCTTCAAAAGATTCTCCGAAGTCCGTGGGAGCGCTCCTAAGAACGTTTTAAAAGAATTAAAAGTTAGACTGACATTCGCCTAACTTAGCATAATTTTTTAGGAGAAGAGTTAGGACCGGTGGTACCCGCTCCTAAGTTTAGGAGAATTCTTTTGAAACGACATTCTCCAAACTAACTGCCTAAACCCCATTTAGGAGCGCCGTTTGAAACGCCCCCCAGAGCTACTAGAAATTCTGGCACAATTCATTTCACCTGCAACGCGGGCAGACAGGCGGAACCACGGAGGACACAAACATTAATCATAAAGAAATAATGAAAAACTTCTGCCTGCTGACTCCAAGGCAAAGCTTACCTAATGGTGATTTCATAGTCCCAGTCGCGAGTAGACGCCATGTTACATTTGGAGGCGTCGACGCGCTTTGACGCACTTCAACGCTTCCAAATGTAGCATCTATGTTACCACTAGAAGCATCGACGCACGTCAAGGCGCCCATTTGTAGCATGCCAGTTTACGCGCATCGACGCACGTCGACGCGCGCAAATTAAGACTGACGTTTGTAGACACACTTCGGCGACTGAAGACTGAAGTCATACGTGACAATGAAGACACCTTTAGTCCGAAACAGGAAAGAGCCAAGAGACAGTGTGAGCGCAAACCAGGGTATTTTTTACAGGGGGCCCCCCCCCCGAAATTCGACCTCCCCCCGAAAATGCCTTCCCCCCCCCCCCCCCGAAATCGCCCTCCCGGGATTTTTGCTTCCCCCTGAATTTTTGGAGGCCCAAATTTTTGCCAAAAATAGGCCAATTTTCAAAAATTTTACGGCTTCGCCGGAGATTTTTTCGCAAAAATAGCTATTTTCTTTACCATAAATCCGGCGAGCACACACACACACACACAATACGTAACTGAACGAAGTACA